>JAQQZR010000038.1:27576713-27603300 GCA_030068235.1 Notoglanidium macrostoma | reverse complement strand
ACCACAGTAACTTAAATTTTACTTCCCGAAACTTAGGGTTCCTGAAATAAAATTAAGGTTCCTGAGGTAAAGGTTATGTTTACTGAGGTAAAGGTTACTGAGGTAAAGGTTACTGAGGTAAAGGTTATGTTTACTGAGGTAAAGGTTATGTTTACTGAGATAAAGTTTAATGTTACTGAAGCAAAGGTTAGGGTTACTTAGCTGAAGGTCAGGGTTACTCTAGTAAAGGTTATAGTTACTGAGGCAAAGATCATGGATGTTTAGGTAAAAGTTCAGGTTACTGAGGTTAAGTTTGAGGTTAAAGAGTGTGAGGTTAAGGTTAGATTCATTGAGTTTAAGGTTCTTGGGTTTAGCGTAGGCATAGCACTATTTAGCCATAGAAATACACAAGGCAATGGAAATACCCCACAAAAATAGTAACACAAGACTCTGTATATGTTTGTATGAGAGAGTAAATGTACCTTCACAGGTTCTACTGTCAGTATTTAGGTTGAATCCTGGGTTGCAAGAGCAGGAATAAGAGCCGGGTAGATTAGCACAGAGCTGCTGGCAATAACCGTATCGGCATTCATCAATATCTGCAGTTTTGATAAGAGGAAGAAAAGAACACATACACATGAAAAACAGATGTGATGTCATATCATAAAGGCAGATCTAGAGTTAATAAAATCTAAAACATTTATGCTTCGTTATGAAATCTTGAACTTTTTCCCTAAGAAATGCTAGTTTCTTTGTTTAGTTTGTTAGGAAATCTTTATTTGTTTAGCTATGCGCCTCAATAGTGTAAATGTTCACCAGATGAAGAATGAGACTTCAAACAAACAGAAATCTGGGCACTACTCCACAGAGCAAGGTCCATTTGGGGTTTTTCAGCAGAGCACACATCCTTCTTAGAAACTGCTGCATGAATAAAAATACCTCGACAACGATCTAGTGAAATTGGCTGTCCCGGCTCAGGTACTCACCCTGGCACTGTCCAGCCACCAGCCAGTAACCCTCGGTGCAGGAACACGAGTAACCCCCCGCTGTGTTTATACACACCTGTGTGGGATTGCACTGATGGGACTGGGCCTCACACTCATCAATGTCTGGAACAGAAACAAAAAGAGAAGAACAGGCACATGGTTAATTACAAATATTAAACAGTATGGGGTCTGTTTTTTATGCAGGTACAAGCATGTTTTAGCGGTATAACATTGGTGCATTGGCAATTTGGTAACTTGGCATTGCTATTGTAAAGTCTACAAAAGAAAGTCCATAGGAACACAGGTATGGTTAACAAAGTGGTTGCCAAAGTGAGATCCAAGGACCTTGAGGTTTCTGTGAACTATATCAAGGTGTGATTTTGTTTTATTTTGTTACAATGGTAGAAAACACAACCCAGCCTTACAGTTATTAGTTTATTTGACTGAATGGGCTTAATCCGAACCACAATAACGCTAATAATGTCCACTTGGACCTAATGTGCCCTGATTGCGGAAAGTTCAGGATTAAAAAGCGTTACGGCATCAATAAACAAGCAAAATCTTATTGTATGCATTTAACTTTCTAGCCTAATTTTGGAATAGCTGAATGAGGTTCAAAATCCAAATTCACAGTCTATGAAAACTATTTTACAGTTAAAGGGGGTCTCTGGCTGCTAAATGTTTGAGAAGCCCTGACTTTAAAAGTCCTAATGAAAGTAAAGGGTTACTTTACTTTCACACACAGGCCACATCCCTCACGGTGTCTATATCAGGTTTTCGCAGATGAATATATCTTAAGCTAATGCAGCAGGGTTTCGTAAACTCCACAAATTGGGAGTCTATGCGCACTCGCATATTTCCTTATGTGGGCATCACAAACCCCTGAAATAACCTGAAACTACATATTTGGTTCCCAGACAGTGAAGTCACTTATTTAAAAAAGAAATCTAAAGAAGGGCGAGTGTTAATGCCAGACTGTTTCTGCTGTTTATTCAGGCACCGGTGATGGTTGATAACGGACGGGGTAGAGAGGTTCGGTTCCAGTGCCAGGACATCAGACTCCATTCCAGCACCTGCTAGCACTTAAGAGCAAGTCAGGGTTAGTAGATGCTGGGATCAGCATATGGGCTGCATGTGTGCCACAGGGGGGCTGAAGAAGACGTCCGTTTCTTATGTCCTTATTTGGACAAAGTCATTCTGACAAAGTGGGAAATCAAAAGGAGGCAGACTTGGGGGGACAGATATGGGAACAGGGGCCAGTTTTCTGTACGCAGATGAGGACCTAGTCTAGATCTAAAAGAGGTGATTGTGAAATATATAGTCATCGGCTTTCAACTACGGGACAGTGCATTACTATTTATGGCAATATGAGCAAACACGCAGACGATTCAAGTCAAAGATTAAAACAATCATATCCTTCTCCAGACATCATTTATTTTGCTTAGATTAAATCATAAAAAAAAAAGTTAAAGGAAGAATGTACAGAATTTGTTAAACTACAAGGCGACCTTTACAAGGTTTCTCTATCAGAAGGGTCTGTTCAGTCAAGCGACACATTTGCAATGTTTAGAGATAGTTATACTCAAGCTACACAGTACAATTTAATCGGGCACAGTATAGAGGGCAGCAGGAGTCATTATGCCATGTTTGGATAGGATATCGTATAGGTGGGTCTAGTGTGTCCATTACTCAGGTGAATATTACAGTTTTCTTAGAACAGATCAAGAATCTGACACTTGGTTCCAGCCAAGCCAATCTAAATAGGAGTATAGAGTGAGATAATGGGAAAAGGTGTGCTGGTGCTGGTGGTTGTTAACAGGGAGCGAGCCGATGGGACTGTAGAAAGAAGCCTATACATACAGACTTTAAAAGGAAGTAGAAAAGGGGAGACTCTGATGGAAAGGAAGAAAACCAGTGAATATAAAAGAAGTGGTCACTGGATGATGGGGAATCTTGTGCATGAAAAAAACTACAGTGTAAATAAGAGGAAAAAGAGTTACAGTGTAAATAAAGTGACGAGAAATGGTGGTTCATTGGCCAAGGCTTTGGGCAACAGATTAAAAGGTTGTGAGCTCAAATCCCAGTACCACCAAGCTGCCATGTCTGAACAAGACCCTTCGTGGTATCCTTTCCCAGTTTTAAGTGGCTTCGGACAAAGGCATCAGCTAAATGAGCTAATGGAAATGGACTAAAGAGAGAATCCAATGCTGATGGGTAAGAAAAGAAACCAGTGGATAAGGAAGATGTTATTATTATTGATAGTGCATCAGGGAACCAGTGGATTAGGGAAATGGATTAAATCAAAATAATTCACACCATGAATGAATGATGTCTGCACCATAAAGAAGAAACTCTACATACAACATCACAATCATTACAATGACATCATCACGACACTTGGACTTCACATGAAGGGAGGTAATGAAACGTGAAGTGACCTACTGCGCTCCGCTCACACTTCATTACCAACAGATGTGAGGGAAATGTGGTGAACACAGACTCTTTCTATGTTCAACTGGGGTGTGTGTTTGCTTCAGAAAATTCTGCAGAACACTTTTGTTGCGTTCACAGCATTGGAAGTAGATTTGCTATGTCAGTGTACACAATGTTAATGTTTCACAATCTGGCTAAACTCATGGACCATGTGGTTAGCGGCTGATGCTAGGCACAATTATAGTGTAATTTCAGTGGCATGGAGACTTTTCTTTGTATAAATTAACAACATATTTGAGAGAAATGTTGACATTTCTGATAGTTTTGCCTTGTTTGCATTGTCACTGTATCTTTACATTATAAGTAAATAATTTTTGAAACTTATTTGTAAAACATTGGTGAAATCATTAGTGTCAATCATTAGCCAGATTTTGTTCGTCGTCGGTGAATTTTACTTTTACTGTAGATTTGGTCACATCTAGATATCCGTCTTGTATTAAACGTTTATGAATGCTGTAAGTGATGCTTTCTTGCGTTTCTGTCTACCACTAATGAGTTTTACTAGCAGCAGAAAGGCTTTCCCTGTTTTTCCATGTATGCGTACCTACAGTACATACAAGGCTATGATTGTTAGATGAGTGAGGTCAAGCTTGCAGCCTGGGTACATTTCTGGCTCATAACAGCATCTTTTACTCCATCTCAGCCATGACTTCTGCCAATGGGAACTCTCATTCAACATCTCGTGACCTCATCGCTGGCAGGCGCAACCAGATGCTGAAATACCACAGGTCTGAGTGTGGGATCTTTCGAGGCTTACCCAAACAAGGCCTAAATATCCTCCTATCATGGTTGAGATTTCCCTAATGCCCCAATGAGGTGATTATCTGTGTCAAAACTCAATGAGCTCTGAATATCTGGTGACTTTTTCCACTGATTACAGTGTTTTCAGGGGAATGCAGAGGGGTTTTTTTTCCCTCTGTGGCTAAAAGTGACCCCGAAGGACTAAGGCAGACAAATTGAGAACACATTCGAGATTGGCATGCCTATCCAAAGTAATCTGCAGACGATGTAAAAATACACCTTGAAGGTTTGTAAGATAAACCCTAACTGTGTGTACTGAGCTGTGAGATTAGCAAGGAGGTCTATTTCAATACTAGGTCATAAAGCATAAAGTAACATTTTAATTCTCCCACAGAGTGAAAGAAAAAATTTATTAGCCGTAAGGGAACATGTAATTACTCTGTAAATCTCTCCTCTCATCATGACAGAGCCTCATTTTAAACTGCGAACGGATATACAGCTTTTAGTTATAGATACAGATCAGACTTCCAGATAGTTCAGTGGAATTCAATCTCTGCTAAAGTCTTTAAGTTAAAAGCCTGCCTCAGCACAGACCCACAGATATGAGTAAATTACAGCCCAGCGTTTCATTGCAACTGCTCTGTCTGCGACCCCGAGAGACACACGAGCCACTAAAACACTGCGAGAACTAAATAAACACCGCAGCGTGGCCTGATCCAACCCTGAGAGACGTCAAAGCCGCGTCTCCACATCTGCAGAAACTTACAATTACTGCAGCACCGCTTTATCAAAATGCCGCGTGAAGAACGATCAAACACCACCACATCAACGCACACAGGTGCAGACGGAGCACCAGGAGCGTGTTTCTGAGCAGGGTCAGAAGCCACTCGTAGTGTTTCATCAAGCTTCAAAGGTGGCTCAATCTGTTATTACTTCAGAATCCCACATTACAAATGTAAACGCTAACACCACATTAGGGTTCTCACTTACCATAGTGCACTCGTTCTGACATGCTAACGTTTCTATAGCAACGACTACCATGAATGGATGAAAATAAAATAAATGCTTAGACCAGTGCACTAGCCCAAAGCCTTTTCATTCATCACTAGAGCAGGCAAATGAACTATGTATGAGCTGAATCTACTCTGTAAAACGATTCCGTACTAGATAATAGAACCCAGCTCGAGTTAATTCAATACTGAGGTAAATAAGTGGCTGAGGAAAAACAAAGATTAATAAAAATAAAGATCCTACGCACTATTCAAATTCATTCAACACAGGAGACTTTGTTGTCAAACCCCGATCTTAGAAATCTGCCTTAAACTGACTGAAAAGACAAAAGACAGGTCTACTTACCAGTACAGGTCCCATCTTCTCCGAGTGTGTAGCCGAGGATGCAGGGGGCAGAGGGACGGCTCACTATGGGATAACTCGGACCGGGACCGGACCCAGTACCAGGGAGAACGGGAGGAGGAGGAGGGAACTGCTCAGGAAACCCCAATGAGGTGTCAGGGTACAGTGGCTCGGTGTAGGACGGGGACTCGACTCTGGCATACGGCTGAGAATAAAGGCTCTGGGGGATGCAGAGGTAACCTCCGTTCTGATTTACACACCGCATGTCACCACGGCACGCACCTGGCAGTGTGCGGCACTCGTCCACATCTGCACAAGTAACACATCATATAGCTACTCACTTGGTTGAATCACATGAAATAAGCACATCCTGGTCCAGTCCTTACTCTGCACTTTTATAGTGACTTCCTTGATCCAGCACAGCCTACAAGGCTGAAATGCTGGCGCACATTAGAACAGGAAAACTTTATGCTACAAAACATGCAGCTCAGGGGACTCCAGGAAACAGATTGGGAAACACTGAGTTATAATCTTTGACCTACTAACCGATGCATTGCCTGGAGCGAATGTCATATCTGAACCCCTCGGTGCACCCCTGCGGACAGCAAACAACATGAGTCAACCACAATCATGCAAAGATTTTTTACAGAGCTGAAATAACAAAACGTGTCGTGGGTGTTTCTCGCGGTGTATTTATCCCATCACTGTGAAAATATTCGCTTGAGCAACTTGTTTATCTCAGAATACAGTCTACCGGGACAGAATGGACGCCTATAAATGCAATGGCACTGAAGTAGGCTTTATGGCTTATTGGTGCTAGAACGGATGAGCAGTAACGCATAGGACTGTTTGAGGAAAGTTTGCTGAGCCAAATGCAGTCACAGTTGAAGCAGTTTGGAATTTTGGCACAGAGAGAAAACACCAAGGATTCCGAGTTTTAGTCCAGAAACAATCCACAGAGCAGGAAAGAAACTCCTCAGATCAGGCTGTGTGATTATAGTGCTGTTTTCGGGAAAAGCAAACAGAGGAAATGGAGAAGGTTTACCTGACTCTTTCCAGACTGGAAGCAACAAAGCAAAAATAGCAAAACTGTCAGCATTCTGGAAAAGAATAAATAAGTACAGTCATAATCTCTTACAATGAGGAGAAATTAACTGGTGAGGAGTGAAGGAGCAAGAAAGACTCAGAAGCACAAATGTGCACAATGTAATGGGAAGGATGGTTACAATAAAGTGGAATTTATAGTGTGAAGCCATAAATGCACACTCATGGAATCAAAACTAAATGTTTGTCGTTTTAAAAAAGCACCATAACCAACTAACCTCTCGGTTTTGTCGGAGCTCCAGCCACGTTCTCTGAATAAGTCGGTGCGGTTGGTTGGTCCCGCACTCGCCACAGACAGAGAGGACTGCGCTCCCAGCAGGGAAAAAGTGAGGACCCCTATCTCTCTCTCTCTCTCTCTCTCTCTCACACACACTCGCACGCACGCACACGCGCGCGCGCGCGCACACTCTCTGCGTTTCAGTGCTGTCGGGCCTGAACGCGCAAAATGCGCCAACCTCCAGCACCTGGTTTCGTTTACGCGCACCGCGGGCAATAGTAAAGAGGAGGATCCTGCCCTGCGGAATTGCGCTCTTATTAGTGACTAATAAACACAGCTACAGAGATCATTTCAGATAAAAAAAAAAGGCGTCTGAACAAAGGATACGCGAATACCAAAGTCTTATTTTTAAGCTTAACAGTCTATTGTGCGTTTTTTCTTGGAGTCCGGACATTTTTTCAGCTGACCAATAGACACTGAAGTTGCAGACCTACGCCTCCTTCTAAGCCACGCCCACTCGCAGAGCCCAGCGAGAACAGAGTACACCCCTAAAAGCTGGTTTGGTTTGTCCTGCTTGGAGAATCCAGAAATGCTCTGCATTTAACCCATTGAACCTTAAAAACAGAAAGGTTCCAAGGGCCTTTTAAGAAAACTAGAAAAGCGCCCATTAGGACACTTTATTATGTTGTATATGTATGTTCACACGTCAGCCATAACATTAAAACCATCTGCTTAATATCGTGTAGGCCAGAATACAGCTCTGACCCGTCGATGCATGGATTCCACAAGAGCTCTGATGGTGTGCTGTGGCACCAAGACGGCAGCAGCGGATCCTTTAAGTGCTGTAAATTGTGAGGTGTTGCCTCCATGGACAGGACTTGTTTGTCCAGCACATCCCATAATCGCTTGATTGAATTGAGATCTGGGGAATTTGAAGGCCAAAGTCAACATCTTGAACTCTTTGTCATGTTCCTCAAACTAACTCCTCCTGAGCAATTTTTGTTCTTTGGCAGGGCGCATTATCCTGCTGAAAAACTGCACTGCCATTCGGGAATACCGTTACCATGAAGAGGTGTACTTGGTCTGGAGCAATGTTTACGTAAGTGTCAAAGTAACATCTACACGAATGTCAGCGTTCCCAGCAGAACATTGCCCAGAGCATCACACTGCCTCTGCTGGCTTGCCTTCTTCCCATAGTGCATCCTGGTGCCGTCTCTTCCCCAGGTAAACGACGCACACGCGCCTGGCCGTCCACGTGATGGAAAAGAAAACATGACTCATCATACCAGGCCACCTTCTTCCATTGCTCCGTGATCTACTTCTGATGCTCACGTGCCCATTGTAGGAGCTTTTAGTGGTGGACGGGGTCAGCATGTGCACTCTGACCCACCTGACTGTTCACTTGTTGCCTAAAATATCCCATCCCTTGACACATGCCATTGTAACAAGATCATTTCACCTGCCAGTGGTTTTAACGTTATGCCTGATCAGAGTGTATTTAAATGTAATACACACTTGCATAGCATACATACACATCTTGTATTGGTGTTTAACAGTTTTACTTGCCAGCTGGCTTCCAGAAAACACAGACTGCTCCTCCTTCTTAGAACAAAAGTGCGAGCCATCACAGAAAAAAAAGGGTCACATTGAAGCTGGGTGTACATCCCAGAAATATGGATATTTAGAGATTAAAATATAACAGTGGATTTATTCCTCTTACACCACAGCAGTTTGAACAACACATTCTACATACTGTATTATCCATTTGTAGTTATATTTGTTGCGGAACGTCCACGAAACAAGTCCTCACTTACAACAATTATAGCAGCTATAAACAGTCATTCCCTCACCAGCCTCTCTTTTTTTCCTCTCTTCTTTTTTTAAGACAGAATGGTCTGCTGTCATGAAAGATGAAGATGTCACACTGAAGTAGCGTTAATTTGTACGGCTTAGCAGAAGTGAGTCGAGGCTGCAGTCTGGGTTCTCCAGTTACGGCTCATACCTAGAACCAGATGTGCTCCCGGCTGTTCCAGACACTCGAGACAGGCTTTAAATATCTCACAAAGAATGAACATTTTATTGTCGTATCGATCTCCGAAACTCCACGGTGTGGAACTTCATCAGGCAGAGCAAGCAGAAAAGGGTTAAAGTGGTAATCTTTCGGCCAGTGACGTGTCACTTAGAAGGAGACAACTCTCTGAGTCGGCTCTTTGAAGTTAACGCCGAGATCCTACTCATGTTACGAGACGCTTTTGGCCGTTACACTTGGAATGTAATTTAATCAGAATGTTTGGAAACCTTTGTCAACATCCGAGCTGTTTGTTAGCATGAATTCCTGCACAATGATGTTAGAGTTTAGTTTTGTAAATTAAATCTAAATTTAGTTTACGTTGCTTATAAATTATTTACTACTATTACTGACTCTTACAGTTCGTTCTTATTTTTTATATTCTATAATGGAATTCATTTTACTTTGCCATTGTTTATTTAATTGTTTAATATTTAATTGACTATGATATGTTAATAATATTCAATTGTTAATTATCGAATTATTAATGTTTGACTTAAAGCTCTTTAAGCTGCATTTTAGGTGTATGAAACATCCTTTATTAATAAAGCTTTATTATTATTATTATTATTATTATTATCATACGCTGACAACTGTTTTTGGTGAAATGAGTCAAATGATCTGACTCACTGAAAAGAGCTGCTTTAAATTTTAATCAACATTTTTTTCTTTCTTTCCATTTTTCTGGTACAACAACAGTGGTACCCAGGTGTGTGCTACGGTTTATCCTCCTGAAAAAGGGTCCTTATTTCTGCCATTTTCATGCAGTGATATGCACACTTCCACCTGCCATCGCTTGTTTTCTCAGCAGTACTGACTCATTTTGTGCTGAATGGGATCTGGCAGCCGAACAGACCAGATGTGCACTTAAAGCCAATAAAACACTGTGTATTAAATCTAAACGTTTGTCTCAGAGGCCTGTCAGCACTGAGGGTTTTAAAAAACAGCCAGGGAGAGAAAGAGAGCGGGAGAGGGAGAGAAACAGGTGGAAGCGTTCTCTTGCGAGCCAGATAAAACGTCTCGGACGTCACAGGGCTGTCCTGAACACCCATCAACACCATCACAGACGGTTTCTGAAGATAAAGAGTGAGAGTATGGAGCTGTTAAGGAATGTTAATATGAGGATTAGGCATGATGAGGATTTAAAGATCACACATGTTCAACATTTATTAGGATTAACATTTTCTCCTGATCTGAGGATACAATAGAAATGTTTTGGTGAGGTTGAGAATACGATTCATCAATTCTGATTTCATCAGATTCTTCATTGGGTGCTTTTAAGGTAAGAGCTCGGTAAGGAAAATCAAATGCATCTGATGTTCCCTTTACCCCAGATATAACTAAACTTTTATATAGTATTCAGGTGAATTCAGGACTCATGTGAAACTAAACAAAATTCAACACCTTCAGACCAATCAGAGTCTAGATAGTGGTGTGGTGTGGAATAATTCTCCGGTGAGTGACACATGTGCATAGGCAGGATCTTTATTTCTGCATTAAATTACAAACACTGTAACTGTGATTTGATTCCCAAACTTTTACCCCCAAAAAAAACCCAACAATAAAGCTGCTCAACCCTTAAATTAATAATCAGACTCTCCTAAATAAACCCCAATACACTAATAAACTCAGCAATACTGCTGAACCCGAGTCCTTTTTACAGGCGCAAAACAAGTGGCAGTTCTTTCTGCGGATTTCTGGTGTTAAATGAAATCACACACCTTTCCAAACTGTGTTCACTGGTAAGAATGTACAGCTACATTTACACAAGAGCCTATTTTTAATAAGAAATGGATATGTACACACTTTTTGCCACTTTGATTGGGAACTTTTCCGGCACTTCTACAGATTTACACTTTAAGTACATATTTATATTGTAAATATACACAGCAGAAGTGTTATATTCTCAGAATATTCAGCTGTCGAACCACAATTGGCCGTTAGAGTCATGGCTGTAACCGAGACGGAGGAGAGACAGAGGAGGAAAAATTGCAGAGCATTAAGTTAAAAAAAAAAAAAAGAAGAAAAAAAGAAAGAAAGAAAAGCTAATCCGTATGGATTCCACAGACGGGGAAAAGGTCCTAATAAATCCCGCAGGCGTCTGCGAGCCAACTGGCCATCTTTCGTCAAACAAATGATCTTCTCCGTATTAAAGAGCAAACGCAGAAACACTGCCGTTCACTACAAATCCCCAAAGGACACTTCTGATTACAGACTGCAGAAAGATTTAATAAAATGCAAACGCTTCAGGAAACACCTTGTATAATCATTTCACCACTGCAGACTGACCCCAACTTGTTATCGTCTATCTGTCCTCCTGGTGTTTCCTTGTTATTAAAATAATCAAAGAGAATCGGCTCAAGTGCTCCATCTCCAGACGTCCCCTAAAGTGCTTTGATTGACAGCGTTGTCGGACCTATCACTGTTTGAGCAGGTCTTTAAGGACCGCCCCTGCACTGGCGTCGGCCGTCACCGGCATGGGCGTGAACGTAGGGAGAGCGTCCGAGATGGGCTTCATGAGCAGGTGCCCACCCGCGCCACCCCCGCCGCCCGCCGTTAACAGCGGAACAGCCGCAGAGCGAGGAGCCAGGAACGGGTTCGAGTCCACGCCGCGCTTCCCGCTGCCTGACGAGCCTGGATGATTACACACAGGGGAAGAACACAGAAGGAATAATGTAATATCTCCATTTTAGCCATTTTTACTTATTAAAAATGACACATCTTACTTTTCTAGTTACACTTAACGTCTGCAAAACAAGGAGAAATTCTCTGTACTTGCAAAAAAAAAAAAGCTGTGAGCAGCCTCACCTGTACAGTACTCCATATTTAGTCAGGCTAAGCTACAAGCTAAGGTAGTGTCAAGTCACTGCTAAATAGGTTTATATGTTAGAGAGAGAATGTGAAGGACTCAGTTGAGGATCCACAGGCCATTTCTCATGGTGTGTATAGCTCTGGTACCTGCTGCTGCAGGCGCACTGGCGGCGTGACGGCCAGGAGGGGGAACACTCAGAGGCTTAATGTCGTAAACGGGCAGCTTGGGAGCGGGAGCGGCCGGAGTGGACTCCACTTCCAGGAACTTCACAAACATCTCAGAGAAAGACTGCACAGTAGGAGATTGTGACATGTTTGTCTACATCACAGTTCAGTGGAAGTATATACATGTACAGAGTTTGTGCTGTTGTAAACACGCACTCCGTTGAGGTGTTGGATGTATATAACCTGTAACATGATGCTGCCACCACTGTGCTTCACATATTTTTGTTATTTGTAAATAATTCTGCTAATTATTTTTAACCACACTTATATTACGTGACGGACATTTCCCTCTCTTTTGTTTCTTTTTTCGTGTCTGTGTGTGAAACACTCACCCCGTTGAGGTTTTGGGTGGAAGTGGGTCTCTGCGGTGTGGTGGGGACACTGTGCGCCGCTCTGCTGCCTCCTAACCACCCTGACACCCAACCCGTCACTCCTTTCCTCCCCTCCTCCTCCAACATCTAAAGAGAAAGAGACGGAAGGTCACGGGGTCACCATCTCAGGTCACATTTTGTTCATAACCTTAACTTATCCTGGACTTTCTGTCCCCTAACACTTTTTTACTGGTGTGCGTCACCATGGTAACAGGTCTCAGACCAATCAGCGTCTTTTCTTTGGTGTTTTATTCATTTTAGTAAATAAAGTTTAAGCAAAGAGACTATATATTCTTTTAATCCTGCATGTCATGGAGCTGGATGAGTCAAAACGTAAGATTAAACAGTAGTACAGAGGTAGAAAGATGATTTTTTTTTCTGGTCACTAAACATTTTTCCAGACAAAAACACAGACATGGGGCAGGAGAGAGAGAGAGAGAGAGAGAGAGAGAGAGAGAGAGACAGGAAACGGAAAATTGGAAAATAGGGATGAATTGGAAGGATCGCAATATTTGAAAAAAAAAAACAAAAAAACAGGACTGTTCGGAAGAATGCAAGCGTGAGTGTGTGATCACAGCTGGCCGATACAGCTGCAGAGCTGGACACCGCTCAGGGTTTCACTGAGCATCTGATGAACATCTTCCTCTCCTTCTTCCACTCCTCCTCTCTCAGGCTGATGTTGGTCTCTGCCTCTTTTACGGTAGCCATGTTGCTCTAGAAGTTATGGCATTTCCAACATTAAGAAACAGCAATTACGGAATTATTTCCGGTTTTCAGTGTTCATCATGTTGTTATGGCACTCATGTTATTGGTTTCGTCCTCCAGCCAGGTTACTCTAGAAGTTACCGTACTTTGTCCATGAATTAGTCTTTTAAAATGTTTCTTTTTCCAGTTATTAGCGGTTTTACAGGAGCCATGCTGCTTCAGCATCAAGCCTACACCAGTGGACATCTCAGAACTGCTGTTTTACACCAATGAGCATCGGTGGTTTAAAATTGGGGGGGAGGGGATAAAAAAAAGTCTGCTATATTCATGTCACTTGTATAAGAAAGTGTCCTTCACCCAGCAGAAACCTTACATGCACGTCATCCCTCTTAAAAGCGCTTGCTAGAGGCTTCCCCGTAACTCCCTTCCCATAACTAATGCAGCCACCTGCACTCCACAACGTCGATCACGAGCTTGAGAATTTCAGGCCCAAGTTCTTTTGGCGTCCTGCAAACGGCATGCGATTTCAAACGTGATTTCTCTCCACAAGGCAAACGATGGCGTGATTCATTTCAAAAGTGAAAGGAAACACAAGGGGTCAATAAAAGCACTCGGGGCAGGGAAGTGATAAGTTCCATCTTTACGCAGCTCCACCCTTTTCAATAAATCCTGAAATTCCCATGAACCCAGAGCACTGGGAAGGGGGGAATAACAGAGAATTGCTCCGTGTTTCAGCGAAGCCAGACAAACCTAAAGAGAGCAGGAGATGGATGAGAACATGAAACGTGACTGCTGGAAGAGAAGTGAACAGAGCGCAGAGGAATGTGGGCTTGCTGAGGAAAAACACATGTCAGATCTTATAGCACAGCATACTTGTGCAGCGAGACTTTGGATTTATCCGTCGGAATTTGATGGGATTGTGAAAAGACAAACACGGAGTCAGACGCTGCCTTGCGCTGTGCGACGCCGTGCGACTCCGGCTCCTGTACGTGGGGTACGCGTGTAGTTGTAACCATGTGTTTTGCATCATAACTGCAGAATAGAACACTCCTTATCGGGATGTTATCGTCCACCATACAAGTCTCTGTGAATGAGCTGTTACTATGGAAACGTAACCCCTTCCAACCAATCAGAATCGAGAATGCAGCAGTACGCTGGTAGAAGACTCTTCAGTTTGCTCCAGCAGGATACAAAAGCAGACTCTAAGACTTTTGAAGTCTTACAGACCACAAAGCAGACTTTATGACAGACAGGAAGTGAGAGAACATAAATAAGACAAACGTGGAGGAAAAACGAGAAGGTTAAAATAACGGATTAATAAAAGGAATGCAGACGAGGTGTGGACGGGAGTGAGAGGATAAACAGCGAGGAAAACAGGGCGTGTCCACTCACCTTGTCCACATCGTCCCGTTCCAATCCAACCACATTACCCATAAGCCTCAGCACTTCGGCACGCTTGTTTCTCGGCGTGTGGAAATATCCAAGAAACAGATTCCTCATTAGCACTCTGAGAAAGAGAGAAGAAAAGACGGGCATGGAAACAACACCACCTTTAGTGACTTAGAAATGGGATTTGAGTCATGGAAGAAATTATTTTATTTTACTATTAATGTTTGTGTGAGATTTGCATTTAAAAAAAAATTTTTTTTTAAATGTTTTTCTTGCTTACTTGTCCACTTTGCCTTCAGTGCTGTTGAGAAGATCAGTCAGTTTGTGCTGGGCTTCATCCAGCATCTCCTGTCTCACTTCCACTGCAACACACACACACACACACACACACACACACACACACACACACACACACACACACACACACAATCTTGAGTTGGCTGTTTTTGGACATGGTGAGGAAAATGTGTCATCACATCCATAAGTGCTCTAACTACAGCCTTTCAGAAGATTATTTATAAAGCAAACCATGACCTAACATATGTCTGGAGCTCTCATAACGTCTGCCTGCATGAAAACGTACATGAGTATGCGCGCCCACGTGTGTGTGTGTGTGAGCAATATCATAAATGTGCACAGTCTGGATGTTGAACACAAGGGAGTTGTGTGTGTTAATATTTGCAATAACAATGATGTGAGGAGGTCTGGGTTGGTGATGTAATGCTTTTTTATGCACACGCGCACCCACACACACACACACACACACACACACGCACGCGTACACTTGCATACAGACTGCTTACAAACCAACATGAGTTCTCAGTGTATATTAACAATCTGTGCTGACCTCCCTGCTGTATCAGACATGCTGAAAGTGAAAGCACTGCTTAGGAAACCAGAAAAAAACTAAAGAAATTTGAGATAATGTGAGATGTGCAATATATAAATAAAAATCAGGACATCTGTGAAAGAGATCTGTCTGTCTAGCAAAACTTCTGCCCTGAAAAAATGTTTTCTTGTCAAAGAGCGGCGCAGCGACGGGCACATCGATGAGATGCGTAACTCAATGAGTCAGCAGATTTACAGGGCTTCATCAGGGCTGTGGATTAGGTGTTCCTATCACTGTCCACATTTAACATCTACTGGAACGAGATGGGACAAATATTCTTTCCTCAGCTATAAATCCAGAAGAAAAATTCCACTTTAACGCCGGGTATGTTTATACTTGCCAAGCAATCCTATCATTTTTATAAAACAGCTATAAAAATTCACCCAGCATGTGGATATGAATATGAATGTAATTGATGTGGCCATGGTCCTATATGCGAGTACATTTTTTTTTTACTACAGCTGAATTGCAGACGGATAATCCCTATAAAAAAAGATGTGAAATATATGTTTGGTTTTTTTTTTTTTTTTTAAATATAACATTAAATAGCTTCGCTAGCCGTTAGGATTAGACACCTTACCGGAAACCAAAAAAAAAAAATCTTCAATGTTATTAAAGCACATGGAAAAAAAAAATAAAAAAATCACTCCAAATTGTTCCCGAGTGAAAACTAGTGCTTAAACAGTTAATAATGATCCAGCACTTCATACATACATTTCAAGAACGTACAGCCTGAACCTTTTCCTAACAAGCTTAAGCTGGAGAATTCGCCACTTCCTGCACGGCCGGCTACAGAAGCTACACAGCCGGATGATGGCGAGACGGAAGGAAAAGTCTGCGCTGAAAGTATTTTTCCTACATCTCTGCAAGCAACAAAATCATAATGCAAAGGGTGCTCCTAAAAACATGACAAAATAAATATGTTTCTGGTTAAATGCATTAGTTAGTTTTATTTATACTCCGGAACGTAACGTGGAAATGTTCAGAGTGAACCAAACTGGAAAACAAATCATTTCTAATCTCTAGTTTAAATCACGCATGATGCTGTCCTTCTGGTGTTGTCTTTTTAAAAAAAAAAAAAAAAAAAAAAAAAAAATAAATCTTATACTCTAGCATATAAGCCAGCTGCATTATTTGGCTTCATTGTTAAGCTTCATTTTAACTAAAATGGTCAGAGCTGCAGCTTTCTGATTGGGTCGTTAGATCTCGCACTGCTCTAAATCAGTCCTCACCCTGTTTCCTCAGCTGCTCGATCTGCTCCTCCTTCAGGTCGAGCTGGTCAGTAAGGCGGGAAGCGGACTCTAATGCGGCGGTCGCTTCGTCCAGATTCAGCTGCACACAGAAACCCACAGAGGGTTACACAAGAACACAGCGCGGCATGACGACGAGTCACTGTAGTAGCGGGTGTCCGCGGCTCTGGTGCGAGACGGTAGTCGGCAAAAAGTATTCACTCTCATGTAGTAGTAATACACTTTGTTTAAAATGTACTTTATTTCGTAATGAAACCCAGACATGTAGGAGACCACGGCTTTTCTTTCACTTCTGAGGGCCAAATTGATTTGACCAAGGGGCTAGGAATAAGTTTCCAGAGACATGAATCGGTCCAAGGAATTCACTGAGGCCAGAACGCATGTTAATTAGAAGCACAGCATGGTTGTATTCAACGTGTTAGTTGAATAGGTTTAAAATGAAGTAATATTACGCACAGGAGGTTCTGACTGAAGGATATTTTTCGCTTGCTTTCACACCTGGCATTTTCCCCCCTCTGCCAGCACACGTTCTTCATGTAATCCTACAGGAATACTTTTAAAAAGTGCTGTCACCCGGATTTGTCGTCACAGTGGAGCTTCCAAAGCTGCTTTCAGAAGAGCCCAAAGTGACGCAAAGCACCTTCTGACCAATCAGGTTGCACAGTGAAAAAATAAACAACCGTCGAGGACAGAATGGTGGATCAAAAAAAAAAAAAAAAAAAAAAAAAAGTCTTCTTAGTGAGATTTATCGAAAATAATAATTACCATAATTCCAACCGCTTCATCGCCCGAGTTACAATAAATCTCAGATTCAGCTGCGTCACTGATGATGAATCGAGTTTAGAAAGCAAGCTTCTGTTAAGTTGACATTACCTGCATGGCGGAGGCTTTATCCTCCAGCGTTTCTGCTTTCCTCTTCCACTCCTCTTTCTCTTTCTTGTGTTTCTCTAGTTCGGCTGAATACATGGCTTTTTCTTCTAGTGTAAGAGCAGGATGAAAAACACATTATTTAATTCTGTAGCACCTCGACCAGCACCAGAAACACTGGAGAAGAAACTGTGAACTAAGGGATCCAATTCAACATACAAAGCTTCGTTAGATGTAAATCTCCATGTCTCCAGTGTGTTTATGATGTGATAGTAAAGTGAGTCTTGCCTTGCTGGAACTGCTCTAGCACCATCTGCAGGTTGGACAGAGACACTGCATACTGGTTCACTTGTTCCTGAGAAGCATGGAGTTGAATCAAAGCCTCGTCCCTCTGCCTGGCCATGACGTTCAGCTGCTCCTGAAGAGACTCCACCTGCAGACTGGCTTGCTGACTGCGCACACGCACGCACACACACACAGAATTTGATATACATTAAACAGCTCCTTCAGAACTGTACATATTTCCATAGGAAAAAAAAAGAGAAATAAAAGTAAAAGATATCGCGCAAATCATGGCAGCCACGACACAATGAGCTGACGGAACTCTCGGACCTGGCGCTCTCCACGGCGCTGGAGGACGACGCCAGTTTCTCGTCGAGTATCGCCACTCTGCGCCTGAGCTCGCTCTCCCGGTCCTCGGCTGCGAGCGCTTCCCGCGTGTACGAGTCCTCGATCTCCAGCAGGTGATTGCGGAGACGCTCCAACTCCAGCTTCTGCCTCTGCTCTTTATCGCGAGTGTGCTGCAGCTACAGATATAAATGAGTGAAGGTACACAGAATGTGAGGGAGAGAAAGAGCAAACCATGCTGAGGTTCTGATACAAAGTGTGTAAATAAAATCTATACAACCAGTCACTAATCATACATACAGTAGAGAAATTATGAAGAAAAATAAAGCCTGGCAGGAATTAGCAGGGATCTGGTGTCTCTGCTGAGCGTGTCACTAATATGGTTAGCTAGCTTTGCTAATCTTTTAAACTGCTGCAAAGTGCATCACCACAAGCGACAAAGTACAAGCGACATGATCCAACTCACTTGCTACTGTTAATCAGAGGGAGTTCCTACCTCACTCTGTAAAGCAGAAGTCTCCATCTGCTTCTGTTTAAGAGCCAGCATCACCTGGTCTCGCTCCTGCTGGAACGCCAGCGCTTTCTCCTGCATGGACTTTACCTCATTCAGCAGCTGGTTCAGCTCCCCGGTCTTACCCTGACAATCGAGCATGTTAAAATGTGCTGATGTAACAAGAAAAATGTGAAAGTTACAGAGTACATGGCTGTACGCCCACGCTTACCTGGTCTCGATCTTTGAGCAGCTTCTCCAAGGCCGCAGCCTTCTCCGTGATGGTGCTGCACTCAAACTCTCGCTCCCGCAGCATCAGCGACACCTGCATGTTGGTCTCCTGCAGAGCTCGAAACTCCGTCTCTTTCTCTCGCGATTTCACCGTCACAGAGTCATTCTCCTCCTTCAGCTTTTTGACGTCCAGCTCGAGGATCAGCGCACGCTCCTTCAGGTTTGTCACAGCCTGCTTCAAGACCTCATTATCGTTTTCACGGTTGCGCAACGTTTCACTCACCTGTAGAACGTACAAGTAAGTGAAAAATACACAAACGCAGACTTGCAGAGAATTTGGTTCGGCGTTTAACGGGAAACAACCATGTTTAGATAATAGGTATGCTACTTGGGGGACGTTTGTGCACCCCCTGGTGGCCATCATGTGCAATAACGGTACAAGCAATTGCATTGTTTCAGCTATTTGACTAGTTATTACCACAGTTTAAGCTGCGCAAAAGAGTTTTTAAGCAGATGGAAAATTACACTTGAATATTTTTGGGGCAGAAAATGTTGCAACGAATAATTAGTACTGAGCAACCTTTGGAACAAACCAAACAAACAGTTTGAACAATCTTAACGGTGTTAAGCTCAAGACGCTCGGTTTAGCTCACTTTCAATCCAGAACAAAATAAGGATTATGTATACTAAACTTACTTGGTTCAGTTGGTCTCCTTTGGTCTTGATAAGCAGGTCTTTTTCTCTGAGGGAACGATGCACGGTCTCAATCTTCTCCCGTGCTTGCCTGAGCTCCTCAGAGTGGCCTCTTTGCTCGCTCTCTGACAAACATGCTGAATTTGACAAGCGATGGTTGTTCTCCTGAAGCGTTCTCAACATACTCTCTTTCTCAGCCAACACCCTTTGTAACGATTCCAGTTCTTGTCGTAAGTTCTCATCTGGAACAACTGGTAGTTTTGGTGCTGCGTCCTGGAGAACCGGGGCAACCTGATGTCCTACAGTTTGGACAGATTGTGCAGAAATGTCTGGGACCTGAGTAACGCTGTCAAGCTTTCCAAGCAGGACATCTTTAGTGGTACTAAGCTGGCTGATGGTTTGCTGTACCTGGGCAAGTTCCTGACTCAAACTACCCAGCCTTTTCTCCTTCTGCTCGTAGCTTTGGATAAGTTTGGAGTAGTCAACCGAAAGTTTGGAGCTGCAGTCACTGTCAGCGGACACCTGGCCTTGCAGTTTAAGAAGCTCTTCCTGAAGCTGGGCCGATTCGTGCTGCATGTTCTTCACAGTTGTGATCACCTGTTGCTTCCACTCGTCCATCTTCTTGACCTGCTGCTTGAGATTGTCTCGCTCATGCAAAAGCTCCTCAAACTGATTGCTGCTCACACCGCCTGAACCACTGCTTCCTGAGTCTCCGCCAGATGCCTGAAGGACAGTGACCAGTGTCTGGCATTTCTGCGTAAGGGCATCAATTTCAATGTCTTTCTCGCGGATGATACGGGACAAGTTCTGAATGGTCTCTCGGAACATCTCCTGACTTCCAGAAGGGTCACTCATAGTGGACAGGCGCTGGTTTTCTTGTTGAAGCTTAAGTAACGCCGATTCCTTGGCTGCAATGATTTCCATGATGCGATGGTATTCCGAACGCAGGTGGCTATTCTCACGAGCTTTTTCATTCAGTACAGCAAGCACTTGTTCTCGTTCAACTGCATAAGCTTGCATCTGCTGCTGAAGCAACAGTACATCCTGGCTATAGCCACCTGAAACACGAGCATGAAGCGCTTGGATTTCTAGATCCTTCTGAAGAACTATCTGAGAAAGTTTGCCAAGTTCATCGCGAGAGACCACAAGTTGATCAAGCTGTTTGGTCAAAGAGACGTTCTTCTCATTTAGCTGAATAATCTCAGACTCTTTCTCCTTGATGCCCTTTACAAGTTTTTCAATCTCCACCTTCGACAAGTCATGCTTCTCATTGCCATTCTCGCCACTGAGAGACCGAGTCTTGTCCTCTTGAAGGATTTCCACACTCTGAGGCTGAACCTGTATGCGGAGTCTTTCAATCTCCCCCTGCAGCCTCGTGATTTCCTCATCCTTGGCACCAATCAGTTTTTTGGAGTTGAGGGTGCTTTGCTCGTGTCTGGACCGAGCCTGCTCCAGTTCACTCTGGTGTACCTGTAACGTATGTTGTGATTGTATAAGCGACTCGCGTTGTTGCTCTGATGTTGCTCTTAAAGTCCTTCCTTCGTCCTCAAATCTGTCTCGAGCAGCTTTGAGCTGTGCAACTTCAGTTTCCAGCTCTGTGATTATGTCCAGCGTTCTTGGTTCGGACATCAGTTGCGGTCTACTCTGCTGATCCTTCAGACGGTCAATTTCCTCCTTCAGGTGACTGTTCTTCTCCTTCATGGCCCCTAGTTGCTTGTCCTTCTCTTCTACCACTTTCCTTAGTGCGTCACTTTCTTCCCTTGCCTGCGAGATTCCGGCCTCCAAATCCTTCTGCACTTCATCAGCCTGAGCTTTTAATGATGCTGCAAAGGCATCCTTCTCCTGTAAAAGCTCGGTGAGCTGCTCCTGTCCAGCCACGGTGATGTCCAACATCTCACTGGTGTCTTTGTGGTCAGCCACCATCTGTTCCATCTCGCGCTTTAGCTCGGCGATCCTCAAGTCCTTTTCCTGGTTTAGCTTCACAGTACGTTCATGTTCCATTTGCAATGCAGAGGCATCCAAGGATCGTGCTCTAGTCAGTTCCTTGGTGGTCTGCTGGTACTGCTTAGCCTGATCCAAAAGCCTGTTCTCTGCTTGACTCAACTCAGCTTCTAGCTGGTTCTTCTCTAGTTTCAAGGCCTCGATACGAGTGTCTTTTTCCAAAACCACTCTGCTGAGAGAGGCCTCACCTTCCTGTAGCTGTCGATCCAAATTCTCCATTTTCTCAAGAGCCTGAATGCTGCCTTCTTTCAACTTCCTGTTCTCTATCTTTAACTCAAAGTCCTCAGATGACACTCTCTCATACAACACCTTTAATTCCACCAGCTCTTTTCTCACATCCTGGATTTCTTTCTCCTTCTCTTCCAGAACCTTCAGTTGACCCTTTACCTCATCCCCCCATTCCCCTGCTCGACTCAGCTCCTTGCGAAGAGCATCTAGCTGAGCCTCTCTCTCCTGCAGCAGCTTCTTCAGGTCAGAGGCCTCCATGCGTGTCTCTTTGCTAACCTCTTGAGACTTTTTAAATTTGTCCCTCAGCTCTCTTACTGTGGCCTCCAGCTGCTGTTTGCCCATGTGTAGGTCATTGAGGGTAAAGGCACTCTGGCTGAGCTTCTCCTTCTGCGCCTCCAACTCTTGCTGAAGCGTCTCTTTTTGACCGAGTGACATTGTGAGCTCTGATTTTAGACAGCTAACTTCAGCTTCAGCCTGAGACTTCTGTGTAGCGAGTAGATCTTTCATACTGATGAGATGCTGAAGAACACAAGGCAGGAAAAATACTAATTAAATGGTAATTAAAGGAAATAAGGTCTGATTTATAATCTCAACAACAATTATCTTGTGAAAAAAACTTATTTCCACATCATCATATTATACTAGTGTATACCGGGCGCACTAGTGTATACAGTGTGTACTGGGTGCCCTAGTGTGTACTGTGTGCCCTAGCGTGTACTGGGTGCCCTAGCGTGTACTGGGTGCTCTAGTGTGTACAGGGCGCGTGCAGGGTGCACTAGTGCGTACAGGGTGCATTAGAGTGTACAGGGTGCATTAGTGCATACAGGGTGCATTAGTGCGTACAGGGTGCACTAGTGTGTACAGGGTGCGTACAGGGTGCACTAGTGTGTACAGGGTGCGTACAGGCTGCACTAGTGTGGACAGGGTGCGTACAGGCTGCACTAGTGTGGACAGGGTGCGCTAGTGTGGACAGGGTGCACTAGTGTGGACAGGCTGCGCTAGTGTGGACAGGCTGCGCTAGTGTGGACAGGGTGCACTAGTGTGGACAGGCTGCACTAGTGTGGACAGGCTGCACTAGTGTGGACAGGCTGCACTAGTGTGGACAGGCTGCACTAGTGTGGACAGGGTGCACTAGTGTGTACAGGGTGCAACACTCCATCCAACACCGCAGGAAGCAGAACCCCAGCGCAGTACGGGACAAACCTGAGTGGCCTCCTGGTTCTGCCGGTCCAGTTCTTCCAGCTCTGCGCTGAGGGTTTCTATGCTGATATGTGCTTGCTTTAAAGCGTTTTCTCTCTGCTCCAGTTGGTTCTTTATGTCTGTCATTTCGAGCTGAAGGTCCCCAGAGCTGTCACTCATCCTGCCCCGGTTCTCAGCTAGCCGCAGTCTCTCCTCTAACACAGACTGCTCGTGGTCAGCAAACACAACAGAGCGTTAATAATAAAACCTAAGAAATTACATCATTCTTCAATTTTTTTTATCTAAAAAATGTTACGTAATAATGACAATAAACACTGGGGAAAACATTTACTTTTATTTTAATAAATATATTGTTATATTTAGATTTTCTTATGTTCTATATTTAAGTACAACAAATATTATTATTATTATTGAACATTTTTTGCACTATTCTGCAGGTCTTGCACAGTTAAGGGCAAAAGTTTGTACCCCCTCCCTTGGCTTCTGGTTGAAAACATTAAATAAATAATCCTCAACTAGACAATTCACCGACAAAACCTTGTTCCATGTTCTTTTTTTTTTTTACACGGAACACAGAGTCTAAATATTAAAGCAGTAATCATTAGAAGCGAGCTTAAAAGTAGGCTGCAGGCATTTAATTTCATCATGCCTCATTAAAGTGTCTACTAACGTAGAGTAAATGTGTAAAGCGAGAAAAACTGAAACATGCTAAAATTCTCAAGCGGTTTTCTGGGAGCTGTCAATTTAGCAAACATTTCTCTATGGGATGAAAATATAATAGGTATGTGTTTAGGGAGACGTCGACAGTGGAAATAAGTAAAATATGTTAATTCATAAACAGAAGAAGCACAAACATGAAGACATGACCAAAGAACAGGGGGGAAAAAATGGAGACGCACATGGATTATATCTGCATGCATGGTAAATTCAGAAAAAGAGTTTTAATCATTTTGTTATTAATATCTGAACAACCTTCTAGAACACTGTTGTTATTATTATTGACACTAAAAAAGAGAGGGGAAAAAAAAAATTGCATTAATTGTCTTTGCTAGAGATAAATTTCATTCTGGGTGTGCACAATCTTTTAGGCCGATTTTACATACAACACAGGTTGAGAAACAAAAGGATTTTTACGAACCTTCTCTTTCTCCAATACCTCTTTCTGTGTTCTGAGCGCATCAATGACTGTGTTGAGCTCCAGAATGTCAGCATGTTCAACCTCAACACTCTGATTTATCTGGAAGTACAATAAATTTGACATTAATGATGGAGTAATATAAGAAAAATGTATTTGATCCTACAGATGCTGAGGATTTAAAAAAAAAAAAACCATCAGACTTACTTCAGTCAGAGATTTCAACCTGGACACCTCTTTTTCGGCATCTACGAAATAGAATCGGTTATATATAGGGTATAAATCAAATATGTTTTATAACTCGGTATATAAAAGATCTCATTACGCTTTTACACTGCTGTGGATGCGACTGATTCTATTAACTAGGCATGAAATTTCAAATCAAATCTCCATGGCTAATAAAGCGGAGAATAACAATTCACCCGTGAGCGCTTTCCTCAGAGCGTGTATCTCGCCGTCGTGCTGTGCTTTGACCATCGCTTTGCTCTCCTGCTCCTGAACCCGAGTCTGAAGTTCACTGACAGAACTCTGGAGTCGAGCGTAGTTCTGAAGAAGTTCAGTGTTTTCCGCCTTCGCCTCCTCCTTCTCTCGCTGAAGCTCCGCCCCCCGGCGCCAGGCATCCTCGAGACTCGCCGCTAGCTTGCTGCACTTCGTGTTCTGAAGCTCCGCCTCCTCACACAGGGAGCGAACCGTAGCCTGCAGCTCTTCCAGTTTGGAGGAATCCGGTGACGCTGCTGCTGGAGTGGGGAGGGCGGCAGCAGGTCCTGAAGACATCAAAGGTGTAAGTAACCAACGTTTTCTCTTCGACACTGCACTAAATAAATAAATAAATAAGTAAATAAAAGTCATCCACACCACTCTGAATCTGCTCCTCCAGCTCCTCGATCCTCTCTTCATACTCCGCCAGCTCGTCTCTGTGCCGCTTCGCCATGTCTGCCATTTTTTGCCGATGCGCGTCCTGCAGCGCTGCCAGCTCGTGCTGGTGCTCGTCCACCTCACGGACCATTTCCTCTCGCAGCTCCTGACCGGTTCAAAGGTCATTCGCAAAATTTGAATCACGTTATTCAGCAAATGTACCACGGTGCTGCTGAACACTTCCTTCTGATTGGTCAGAAAGTGTTCATTCATATTACATAAATCACAGCTGTAATAATGAGCTTGTTTTCAGATGCTGTCGTCTCTATAGTAACAGCTCTTCGCAGACATATCAGAAAAAAAAGTTTAACCATTGATACAATGTCAACTTTTGGATGAGGTCATGTTTGTTTAACATTTTTAGAAACCGTACGACAGTCTTCGCGAGTTTGAAGCTGCTATAATGTGAACGTTTTTGTTCACCCGTCCCAGAATCCTCTGCGGTAATTAGCGAGTTGACATTTTCGAGGCCATCGATATTCCAAAAACAATCCGTATGACTTTTTATTTTTTTTTTATATTAAATTGTCGGCAAACAGATAAATAATCGACTTTGGCACGGTAACAGTAACTCCGCTTCATCACACCACCCTATTACTATTACTATTACTATTACGGCAGGACACGCAGCACTTTATTCTTTGCTCACTACATAGAATTCAGTCTGATGAGAAGCATGACAAGACAGAAGATCATCTCACTTTGATGGTTCTCTGCAGCTTCAGGATTTCCCCGTGGTCGCCTTTTTCTGCTCCGGACACTTTAGACGCCTATTACATACAAATAACAACAAACAAATAACCTCAAAATCATGTTATACTGCACAAAGACGTGTACTGATGAATCTTGGTTAAAGTCAGTAAAAAAAAAAAAAAAAAAAAAAAAAAAAAAAACACAGCTCTCAGAAAAAGTAAAAAAAAAAAGCCATGCTAGGTAATTCCGGTCACGCTAGTCAGAGACGCTACCTGAGCCACTCTCCTCCAATGAGCAACGTCCGCCTCCAGGCGCTGCACATCGTGGGACAGCCGGTTGATTTCCTGCTGCGACCACAGGACGTCGCTCAGGTCTACCTCGTCGCCATGGAAACCGTGATGGCCAGTCGAGGGGCGGGACAGGAAGGAGGAGGAGCTCGTGGTGGTGGCGACGGTCGTAACCGGAAGCAAGGCAGGGTCGGAAGTGGGAGACAAGACGTTCTGTGAGGAGAGTCGGAGCTTCTGGACTTCTTCCTGTAAACTGGTTTGTCTGGCTTTTAGGTGACTGATGTCCACCTGGAAACAGAAACACACACACACACACACACACACACACACACGAAGGAGATCAGCTGATATCACAAAGAAGAGCATCTCGCACTGGGAGGCGGGGCCTAGGTCGCCGATATCTGCATGAAGACATCTCACCTCTTTCTGCTGCAGTATGGTCCTGTACTCCACCGACTGCTGTTTGACCTGGATCTCCGCCGCCTCCAACTTCTCCTCCAACTCGGCGTTTATTCTCCTCAAGCGTTCATACTGAAACAGAACGAGAGAGAGAGAGAGAGAGAGAGAGAGAGAGAGAGAGAGAGAGAGAGAGAGAATAGGTGACTGAGACCTCCAGCCGAGCCAGCACTACCCACCTCC
>JAQQZR010000038.1:27562408-27573437 GCA_030068235.1 Notoglanidium macrostoma | reverse complement strand
TGTGAGCGGGATCGCCGCCGCCTCCAACGGCTCCGCCCACTCGGCGGTTAGTCTCCTCACGCGTTCATACTGAAACAGAACGAGAGAGAGAGAGAGAGAGAGAGAGAGAGAGAGAGAGAGAGAGAGAGAGAGAGAGGGAGAGAGGTTACCAGTTCATATACATCACATATACCTCTCTTTACGCTTGTAAATCGACTCATTGGTGCCTAATGTGAGTGAGACTTTGGGCAGTAAAGGTCTCTCTCTCTCTCCGAGATGATATTTAAATCGATACACGGAAAACACGTGTAAACCAGCTGCTACTGTATCACTGAGATGTGCTGCTGCATACTAAAACTAACTGCTGCACCAATGACTCTTATCTAGAACCGCTGAGAGGTCAGGAGTGCCGCTCTGCTCACCGCACGCGTGTGAAATGACTGTCTGTGGATTCGTATCAGAATCATGAAGGAAACGCACCTCTGATTTCTGCGCAGAGAGCGCCGCCTCCAGCTCCAGCAGCTTCGAGTTGGACACGTGCAGCTCGGTGGCAGCATCTGCGACACAGTCACACACCATCCGGGAACAAATTTCAGTCAGTTGTGTGACAGGTAAACATCCTCAGAACAATCTGACCCAACAGCATGGATCTTAGATCATTATTAAAAAGCATAAAGGGCCAACTTGATAAGGGGACGGCTTTTACGGAAATAAACCTGGCGTTATGGAGGAGACGTTTCTGCTTTATTACGTATATGATGTGTGTGAACAAACAGCAGTGTAAAACCCGGTACAAAAAAATTCTACTGTGTGCGTGTGTGTGTGTGAGATCCTTGTTTTTATGTTAAATGACAGACTCGGCGCAGCCATAAGTGTCAGAATTGCAGGCCGAGAATCTGAACCAACCTCTAGAGGCATTTCAGCTGTTTCACACACACACACTGGGCTTTTAATAACCCCATCCTTCATACTTGCGCCAACAACAAAGCCAAACTCACACGAGCCCACGTGTTGAACTCGACTGACAAGCATTCAAACCTCACACACTTCTGTTCTTCGTGATACGTGTGGACACGCGTTTCTGAGAATGAGCCAGAAGTCAGTATCTTTACCTGAGACTCCGCAGAAGTGTACAGTTGGAGTTTTAGTTGAGGTTAGGCTTCGGTCTGCATCGAAGAATCAGCTCGGCAGTTATCTCAAGCCACAGACTTGAGATAAAGCGCTTTGTCTTAAATCGCTAGTGAAAATCGTCAGATTTGGGGTTCTTGCATAGTGAGTCGGTGTTTAAAAAACCTCCACTGAACTCTGTGCCCATCGTATTCTTGAGTCTAGAAGGCGCTCTTCCCCCCGGGCAGCCAGGATTAGGGGAGGTTAGGGTTAGGGTTAGGGATAGGTCACAGTCCTGAACAGGACCTACTAGAGTCACAGAAAATGGTGGCCACAGAATCCAGCGTTCCACCAAAACCAGGGCGTGACGCATGACAACAGAGCGTAGGTGTCCAGTGTGCGTACAACATACTGCGTGTCGGAAATTCGAACGTCCCGAGCCTGCATCGCTTTTGAACAGTGACGGCGGGTGGACCGAGTGTTCAGGTGTTTTCGCTGGCCGTGCACATTTACACCGCTCCTTAGACAGAGCTGTTGAGCAGCGAGTTCGTGCGATCAGAAATACCATCAGGAGAAACCCAAGAGAAGTGGGACGGAGTAGCTGCACGATTTTCTAACATCCGATTTAAGGCTTTTTAAGACATTTTAAAGATGACACAAAGAAAAGAACACTACAAAAGCAATAAAAAAAAAACCCACACACTGTGTGTGTGAGGGAGAGCGAGAGAGACACTACTGTACATGCGGGACGGGTAAAACAGCTCGCAGATCACACAGTAAAGAACAAACCGAGGGAAGAATAAACTTTTGAGCTGATTTACAGGAGTTTTCATTTCTATTTATTGAAGACCTAATGTATAATAATGCAGGTGTTCATGAATGTATAGTTACTTAATTAAGAACTACGTATCAATCAAGAAATTAAACATACTCCAGAGAATGTGTACAATAATAATAATAATACTACTACATCGGCGGTGTGTTTACACTACAGAAGGTATGTGGTTAAATGCGTCCCAGACCACTTCGGCAAGCGGTTTGAGCGAATGCGTTTTGGAGGTCGTTTACACTTGCATTTTGCGCGGTCCAGTTGTGATCAGATCGCCCAAGACACATTTTAGTACCAAGTGTAAATGGGGTCATAGTGTATCTGTGTTTCTGCTTTGCTGGAAGCTCTGGATCAAAGTTCTCACTCATCGCTGGACACAAGGCTTTAACCAACACACCTTTTTATCTCGTCGCACAAAGTCACAGCTCTGAATTCCACGTGACGGAATCAGTCGCAGCACATGCACTTAAGTGAAGCAGGAATGTCCTGGCATTCTGGTATCGTCTACCATTTTCTCACGTGTTGCGCTGTATCGCTGATCTGGGATTAGCTGCCCAACCACCTGGCTGTACAACTTTTAATTCGTTTCTCCTGATTGTTGTTCTGCAAGGAGATATCGGTTTAGCGTTTATGGGCGGAGTCTCCAGTGTCGGAGCTTTGAAACGCTGTAACTACTGTATATGTTTTACCGACATCATCAGGACAGAGGAGAGTACTCAATTAATTACTTAATTTATGCTTATGTTACAGAAGGGGACAACTATAGAAGAATAGCGAACTGTCCAGCTGTAGTTAAAAAAAAACAAAACAAAAAAAAACAACCCTAAAGATTTAAAGGTAGGGCTGGAGAAACCAGCAAGAATAAGCTAAATTTGGAATGCATCCCACCAAAAAAGATCCCACACCCCCTCACTCCAAAGCCAGTCTTGGAAAGCACATGAACGCACACGGACTGACGAGACGTTACAGCTCTCCAACTGCCACAGAAGACGGACTCTTTATTGCTGTCAGGATGTAAAGACAATGTTAGGAAATATAAGAAAAGGCTTCTGGAATAAACTGCTCGCTTTAAAGTAAGGTTTTAGAACTCCTGATAATACCGCGGTATGATTGTATCACGATGATGACGGGGTTGGGTGATATCGCCCAGCCCTGAGCAGGGGGCGTGGCCAAAACACATCAACGTCATCACGGTGTGATTAAGCTGAAAGCACGCCTTCCATATGGCGCTGCAGCTCCGGAACTCACCTCCGACTTCCTCCGCTCCTTCCAGAAGGATGTCTTTGGTGAAATTGGAGATTTGTCCGGTGAAAGATGATAAACTTCCTCCGACCTGACCGAGAGACTGACCGAGGCCCGAGCCCAAACCCCCCAGCCAGGACGCCATGACCTGCGGCTCACACACACACACTCACACACACTCTCACTGCCTCTGCGTGGAGGTTTACATGGACATTATGAACCCAAGCCACCTTTAGAGGATTGGTCTTTCTAAAACAGAGGCTGTTTAGAGCTCTGTTCTCGGTCTTATCAGCGGTATGGAAAATCCCTGCAACAAAGTGAGGCTGGTGTTTCATCCAAAACGATTAATTTATCCACTCAAAGTCACAGGATAAGGGCAATAAATCCGTAGAAATCACCGAGGCTCCGTAAACACACTGTCCCTGTCTCCAAAGAGAAATAATCCCGCTTTGTTTTGGTTCGCTTGTGCCGATAACTGCCACCTCGACTTCAGCCATCACCGGACACAGTCGTCAGAGGGGACGTGGACAGGCGCAGAGCATCATGGGAACCTGACGGACCAATAGAATGGCTTGGTGAGCAGTGACGTCAGGGCTGATGCCGGAAGTAAAAGCGCTTTCTTTCTCCCAGCGTCAACAACAAAAGTTAAAAGATGCAGGAAAAAGTATAATGTATTGATAGCGTAAATAAACAAACCAAAATTAAAATAAAAATTATATATGTAAATAAATATATATAACGTCTATACATACATATATAAAAGTATACACTATTAGGCCAAAAGTATGCGCACCCCTAACCATCAAACCCATACGTGGTTCTTCTCCAACCTGGTGCCATAGAATGTCTCTGTATGCTGTAGCGTTACAGTTTCCCTCCACTGGAACTAAGAGGCCCAAACCTGTTCCAGCATGACAATGCACCTGTGCACAAAGCAGCTCCATGAAGACATGGTGTGTTAAGTTAGGAGCCCTGACCTCAACCCCGCTGAGCACCATTGGCATGAACAGGAACGCCGACTGCACCATCCTCATGGCCTCCTCATCATCCCAGCATCAGTCCCTGACTTCACTAGTGGAAAGCTTTCCCAAAAGAGTGGTGCTTATTAGTGCTGGTACTTATATAACAGCAAAGGGGGAATAAATCTGGAATGGGATGTTCTACAAGCACAGGTGTGATGGTCATGTGTCCACATACTTGTGGTCATATAACATATATTTTTGAGCATTACTTAAAAAAGGTTTCAGAGATAACTGTGTGCTTTTTATCAAAAGCCGGATAAACTGCACATATGTAGTTTGTGATTAATAACAGTAGTATTGAATATTATTAATAATATTATTATTATGGCACACTTTACATCATAAGTCTGGAAGGCTATGGATTAAAATACTCAATTTGTTCAAAATGAAATGGGGATTTCTTCCCTAGTTGCTACACCAAAAGAAAAACCCACTCTTCTGACTGCCCTGTGTAAAGCCAAATCACACGTCATTCACAAATGATTAATCATCCATCCATCCATCCATTATCTATAGCACTTTATCCGTCTGAGTGGCGGGGAAGCTGGAGCCAATGCCAGCATCTTCAGGTGAGAGGCGGGGTACACCCTGGGCAGGTCGCCAGTCCACCACAGTGATAAATCATTCAGCAGTGAATAAATAACTTATGACCCAGACACATAACCCTGTTTGTCCACCCCTGTGAAATTACAGTATACAAATAAAGAAATATTACAAATATTGTTGCTATCCTAATATTAAATAGCTGTCTCTTGTCATATAACTAATTGTTATAGCCAGTTTTGATTAAACAAGTCGATTAAACATTTTTTTTTTAAATGTTTCTTTTTTCAATTAAATCATATTTTATTAGTCTGATTTATACAGATAAAGGATATGGACACCTTTGTCTTTTTTAGTGTTTTAATGTCTATTAAAAGAAATCAAAGTGAAGAATTACAGTCGAGTTGTACCAAAAGTAGCCATGAGTAAAAACCGAATACAAATTGTCCGTGAGGAAAATGAAATAGAAGCCTGTCTTTAAATATCTCACTCAATCCTGTTTCCACACTGCAAATGATTCGTTTCAAAAGAAAAGAAACAAAAAGAGAGGAAAGAGGAGGATGAAAACGTAGAAGGAATGAGAAAGGAAAAAGGTGATGAAACGCTCAAACAGAATGCACTTTTACGGCCGTCCAGCTTCTGACACATAATATAGCTTCATTTCTATACATGTAGAGCATCTGATAAAGATTTCATATACATCATAAAGTCTTCTATCTGCCACCGGGATGAGACTGTGGGTGCATCTCAGGTGTGTATGTCAGCAGGACGATCATCACCCAGAGGTGCAGTAGCGCCTACGAACACACAGAGACACTTAAACATCACACTACTCTGAAAATGTACAAAGATGCAACAGGAGTGTCCGCGTTTCACCTTTACTCACCATATAAATGATTACAAAGACTCTGGCCATGGGGTAACGTCTGAGAAAGATCCCTAACCTGATGCTGGAGACGAAAATCACAAAACAACAACATTGCAACATCTTGATTTGTTATTTGATTCACACAAGATGGTTCATACAAACTGACTTACACAAACTGATTCAGACAAATTGATTGACACAGCACAAAAAATCCTAAGTTGATCCTCAAGTCAGGTCTGGCAATTTAGTTCACACAACTCGATTTACACGACTGACGCAATTCCATTCACGGAAGTCGTTCCGCACAAACTGATTCACACATCGATTCAATTCACACGATATGATTCACGCAAGGATGGGATCAAGCGAGTCGATTTACGCTAATTGGATCATGCAAACTGCTTTATATAAATCGATTCACGCAACTTGGTTCATGCTACTTAATTCACTTCATTTACACAAGTTGCTTCAATCAACTTGACTGACACACACAACTCGATTCACAACTTGGATCATTAAAGGCTCCATCTGAACAGGTCTGACGGCTCAGTTCCACATGCTCACGCCCGGTGACTGATTGATGACCTGGAGTGTACGTGCTCTTACCTGAAGCGATCTATGGTGCTGGCTGCTTTGCGCACTTTCCCGTACACGCCTGTCTCTGAGCCGTCCTGATCGCTGAACAGCACCGGTGTGTTTCTCTGCCTCGCACCTTCACACAGTACAACGGCATTAAACAATCACACAGGCCTTGTGCGAGTCTGTGTTACTTGGTCAAACCTGAATGGTATGAATATCTCTAACTCATGCCGCGCGCACGCTGACCTGCTGCGTCCATGGCGGCCATGTTGATGTGTGAGCCACCGCTCTGTCCTCCCTGCACGCTCTTCAGCTGCTGCTCAAGCCGCTCCAGCTGGAACACGAGAGAATTCTTCTCCGTGCCCAGAGCCTCCAGCATGGTCTGTTTCTGGATCAAGGTCTCGGTGAGCTGATGTAGGCGGCCTTCGAGCTCTGCCTGGCTGCTGCTGCTCAGAGCCTTATTGGTCAGCTGCAGAGAGAGAGACAGAGAGAGAGAGAGAGAGAGAGAGAGGGAGGGAGGGAGAGGATGAAATTTCCAAAGTCCAACAATGAATAACAAAGTACAATTCCCAAAGTGTAGCTTATGTTCATGATGTAAGGGGGTGTGTGTGCACGACACACCCCACCTGATTCCTGAGCTTCTGGATCTCATCCTCTCGGTCTTTAATGCGACTCTGCAGGGTGCTTTTAGTGCGATGGTGATCCTCCTCCACATAACGCAGCTCCTGTCACACACACAAACACACAACTTAATACAATTTATACCTCGGTTATTTCTAACCACAAAATCAGATTGGCTGAAACACATTCTCGTGCTGTTTATCTGATAACGTCACATTTGGGTTCATCATTCTGCTTCCCAATGAGTTGCTAAGCATTCCTGTTTACCTGAACTGTTAATCATATGTGATCATACAGTATATGTGAATGAAATATTGTTTCCATTATTATTACAACGTCATCTTGAACTGTGGCTGTGACCGTGAGTAACGTAGTGATTCTTAGCGAATGTTTCCATCCAAGATGTATTCTAGAGAGAGTACAGAGAGAGGAAGTCTTCTGTACATTTAATGTGTAAAGCCTGGAGTCTATCATATTTCTTACACGAGACGTTGGAACATAATCTCGGTCTGCGTTTTAATACCAAACATAACAGTTTATTAGCTGTTATTCTGAGCAGCGATGTGGATGATGGAGATTCCAGACTAGCCGCTAGGTTACTTTACATGTTCGGCGAATTGTGTTTGTTCATGACGACAACGTTGTCCGATGTCCGATAGTAAATATTTTAGATTAGAAACGATATCTGTGGGTTTGTTCGTGTGGCTTTTCTCTGCAGAGCGCGCTATAGAAGCAGACACATCGAGAATAACATCACGACTGTGTAAATCTACATCAACGGTGTAGATGTTTTTTCGTGATGATGATGATGAGGACACGCCCTCTCGTGGTCCAATCGCATGATCAGGGAAAAAACATTAATGTTCCAACAACAACATGTGTACAAACTCAAACCAGATGTTGTTCATGGTCCAGTTCTCTCTCTCTCTCTCTCTCTCTCTCTCTCACACACACACACACACACACCGTACCTGTTTGCAGCGCTCCAGCTCAGCCTCCACCTCTTGTTTCTGTCGGCCCTGCTGCGAGTTTTGCTCCTGTAGCTCCAGCTGCTGCTCTCTCCAGCTCTCTGCCTCCACCACGGCCTGGTTCTCCAGCTCCTGTGCAAGACAAAAATGGTATATGACAAGTGTGTATACACAACTCATGTAACCTGTATAGGTCTGTATGAAACAATCACTTTATTACTCTTCTGTTTTACTTCTACATATTTACAGGGCACAATAGATTCAGGAGCACGCTTTAATCTGAAACTTTTTATTTTTATTATGGAAGCGCAACTACGTGTATTAGAAGCAGATCTTGCGAAACAGCCGCCTCATGTTCAAATACAACTGAATAATATTTAATTTGTCAGCATTTTTATAGTAGACTTAGCTTTTGTTTAACTAATTCTAGCTAACACTAGCTGATATGCCTTGCTATTTGAAACACCTAAAATGATTTGTTTGGCTACTCTAATACTAATCCTTTTACACCAACCTCACCATCTTCTGATATTCAATACCATATTTCCTGGAGCTATTACCTAAAAAGCTCTTTATGATCCCTTGTTTCAAAACTAGCCGTTTTTAAATTAGCCAATGTTAGCAGGCTAGCTCAGAAATTCCAATTCTGTTTAATGAAACGAGAGTGTAGTGTTGGGCAGCTACATTTAATACCAAGAGTGTGTGACGGTTCTTGAGCAGAAATATCAGCACTAAAAGTGCGTTAGCTGATTAGCGCTAACGCTAGCTAGCAAGACGCTGCCTCAATAACGGCTCGTGTTAGCTGGCTAAATGTAACCATGGTAATGCCTGATGGCACCCTTTAAGCAGGAAAAATGTCAATGAGAAAGTTTGAACACTGTAAACAAAATATTTCATTGTTAGGATTTGTGAACAGGTGACGTTGGCACAAGCTAATTCATGTTAATTCACCAGGCTGCTGCATAAATGTAACCATAAGCACAATTTCTGAGCACGCATTTAACACAAAAATACTGGTATGTGTGTTTCTCCTCCTGAATAACTTGCAGACAGTAATGTAAAGTGCCTGTGCTAACGTTCTGACACTTCGTGAACCTGTATTTCTGAACGGAGGCTCTGTATCTGAGCCTGGAGTTTCTGGATCTCCTCCTTCTGGAGCTCCTTCTCATGTCGTAACTCCTCCAGCTCCACTTCGGCTGTTCCTCCGGCGTCCAGCGCCTCCAAAGCCGAGCCCTCCTTCAGACTGCTGATCAGCTTCTCTTTGGACTGGGAAAGTAATCAAAAAGTATAATGAAACCTTTGAAAAGTACACAAAGAGAAAACGAACTGTTTCCCATTACCCAAAGTTCTGCAGAATGGGCTAAAAGGGGGACAGGATGATGGTGATGGAGTGGAGTTATTGTTCACACCGCAACGTTGATTATTTTCTTACCCATAACGGAAAGTTTCGGCTTTACTTCAGGATTCAATAGCGTCGTGGTGTATTTACAGAATTCACTAGAACACTAAAATCCCATGTGACACTGGGTTTCTCTGACACATGAGGTGCGGTGGTGATGTGAGACCTGGAGGATGCGTGAGGCTTTGTTTTTGTAGTCGTGCAGCTCCTGTTTGGCATAATCGGCTGCAGCTCGGGCGGCTTTGGCCTGCTGCTGGAGCTCGTCGGCTCTCTGTCTCTCCTCGGTCACTCTGCGCTCGGCGCCCGTCAACGACTCGGCCAACGTCTGTCGCTCCGCCTCCGCCTTCGCCAGCCGTGCCGCAAACTCGCTCTAATACAAACACAACAAACTGGAGTTAACTTGATAAGATGTCTAGAGTTCGACTATGTTGAGACATCTTCCGAAGCTCATTTACTTTCAATAATGTTATTTTAAGTCTCTTCTCAATGAGCAACTTCTCCACCTGGTACTTGATTAAAACAGGATTACTAGAGCATGATGATGAAATGCAATGTGTATGAAGCGTGTGACTGACCTGCATCTGTCTGTAGCCATCCTGCTCTCTGTTCAGAGCTGCCTCGGCTTCTCTCAGTCGCTCCTGCAGCGTGTGTAGAGCCTGAGATTGCAGACTGTTCCCTTCACTGTGGTCCTGCAGGATCCTGTCGACAAAGGTCATACAGATGAGGAACATCCAAAGACAACTGAAATCAGTTCTAGAAAAATATCAATTAATGGACCAGGGGTAGGTAAGTAGTTAGTTAGGTTTATTGCTATTCTAGCATCTGAGGCTATGTCACGGTAAGAAGGTGTCTTGGGAATAATAGCGATGGACCAGGGGCATAGTAATCCTCTCTGGCTGTGGAATACCTGCTCCTCTCGGTCTGAGCCTCCTCCAGCGCCGAGCTTCTGACCTTCAGTAACTGATCCGCCTCGTCCAGTCGCACCCTGAGCACGGCCAGCTGGGCATCCTTGGCCGTCAGAGCCTGTGTGAGGTCATCGACCTGCGCCCTCAGCTCCCTGACCAAACGATCTGAGCGACTCTGCTCTGCATTCCACTTCTCAGCACGAGATCGAGCCTGGTTCAGCTCTGTAGAGACACGTGAAGGTTAAACACTGAAGCACACAACACACCGGACTGAGAGACCACAAATCTCATTCTAAGAGAAAAACAACATCAGACCATGTGACATATATCCGTTTCTAACTGTGTTACAATAAAGTTTTCCAGCAGCTTTCTCAGAGCTTCTGATTTTATTTCTTTTTCCCCCAATAAGATATTAATTAACATCTCGGAAAGAGAAATTAAATCTTGTGATCAATTATCCGATTTATAAAAGATATATATAAAGCAGATAGAGATTCATGTCAGTATGATATAATCACAAACAGGACAGTTTTGATCTAAAAATAATATTCAGGAGCAGACACACAGACACACATAATATTAGAGCAGACACACAGGCCACACCCCCTTGACTGGGACAGACACAGGCCACACCCCCTTTGCTGGGACAGACACAGGCCACACCCCCTTGACTGGGACAGACACACAGGCCACACCCCCTTTACTGGACAGACACACAGGCCACACCTCCTTTACTGAGACAGACACAGAGGCCACAATCCCCTTTACTGAGACAGACACACAGGCCACACCTCCTTTACTGAGACAGACACACAGGCCACACCTCCTTTACTGGGACAGACACAGGCCACACCCCCTTTGCTGGGACAGACACAGGCCACACCCCCTTTGCTGGGAAAGACACACAGGCCACACCCCCTTTGCTGGACAGACACACAGGCCACACCTCCTTTACTGAGACAGACAC
>JAQQZR010000038.1:27528521-27562308 GCA_030068235.1 Notoglanidium macrostoma | reverse complement strand
ACAGGCCACACCTCCTTTACTGGGACAGACACACAGGCCACACCTCCTTTACTGGGACAGACACACAGGCCACACCTCCTTTACTGGGACAGACACACAGGCCACACCTTTACTGGGACAGACACACAGGCCACACCTCCTTTACTGGGACAGACACACAGGCCACACCTCCTTTACTGAGACAGACACACAGGCCACACCTCCTTTACTGAGACAGACACACAGGCCACACCTCCTTTATTGAGACAGACATAACTAACCCGTGTCACCTCCTTCAGTTGTAACTATTCTATTTTTTGTATTGCAGTTTCATATTCTGTATTAATATGGCTATAAATGATATAAATAAGTGCGAGTCCTTGTACCCTCCTGCGTGTCCTTGGCTCTCTGGATAAGTGACGCCATCTCATGGTTGAGCGAGGACACTTCACTTCGCAGGAGCTGGTTCTCCAAACGCAGACCAGACACCACCTGACTGAGCTGCTCCTCCTGAGCCGAGCTCGACTCCATCGCGGCCTGAACGCGTGGTGCTGCTGCTGCCAGGCCTGAATCTGAGCTCTCTGGAGAGTCACCTAGCGAGAGACGGAGAGAGAGAGAGAAATGAAGGTGATGAGGATGCGAGCAGTATGATGAAGCCAGTATAAAATATAGAGACTACAAATTATTAGAGACAAAGTATAACATTTTTGAAAAAAGCATCTCTCTGAGTCACAATTTACTGAATTAGTACCTTGGCTTCCGTCTCGAGCGGAGTCGTTCTCTGTCTTGGCGCTGTGTGTGCTCGCAGTGAGGGAGCCGAGGCTGGAGGTTCGGGACAGAGCTCGTGTAGAAGGAGGAGTAGCTGGGGCAGATGGGACCGTCACCTGCCCCTGAGCCGATCCTTCAGCCACACCGGTTGTCAGGACCTCCGTGTCTCTCCTCACCTCTTTCCTGTCACTCTGTGGTGGATCCGAGCTATTCAGGAAGTCAAACAGCAGATCATCGTCCACTTCGGGTCGTTTGGGCCTCACGAAGTTGGACGAGGGTTTGACTGCACTGCTGCTGCTGCTGCTGCTAACAGCTGAACCCAGAGGAGTAGTGCTAGACATGTTAGCTGTGCCTGCTAACAGGGTGGCTTTGGATTTCTTAATGTTTTCGGCAGCAGCAGAGATGAAGCCGTGCGTCTCGTGGCCGGCGTAGCTGTGTTGGGACTCATACGGGACGCTGTACGGAGTTAAGTCCGGCTCCAGAGGATCGAACGCTGCCAAAGAGGAAGTGTGGCTCGAATGTTTGGTCAGAGCGCTGGCAGCCCCCTGGTCCACTTTGTTCAGGAAATCTTCGGCCCGGCCGGCTAAATCAACAAACCAAGACATCTTGGGGTCTGAAAGCAAATATATATTTAATTGGTTTCTAAAACATTATGAAATGTATGAAAACGAGCAAGACCACAACATGCAATGAGTCATAGTTTGATCACAAACCATATCGGAATGCCAAACACTCATGTGTATGTGTGTATATATTATCTTTTATATTTTAACACTGTATTTCTTCAGTTTTCCTAACTAGTGACTGCTCAGGTCAGGAAGTGTCTGTATCTTATGCTTTTAAAGCTCATTGGGCTCCTTATGGTGACAGAATACCAAGGGATTTATTAACTATTATTGTCATTTACTTATTTTTTTTATTTATTGAAAATAGGTGCCAATATTTTGGCCATATATTTTAGTTTGGTTAGACGAAGGCAAGAATTTTTTCGCTGGTGTTTGAGCGAAAATTTGAAATTACTGCGTGTAGTATTTATTCTACACTCCTGAGGGATGCCAATACTTTTGTAGTTGCCTATACAAGGTGAATAAAAAGGCGCAAACCGGTAACTTTTTATATTTGATTTTCTTTTGACAGCAGCACTTAATACAAGGAATGCTTACATGTTTATTAATGCACAAGTATGGAAACAAACTTAGCTAACAAGACAGTAGGCATTCAGCTAACAGCGCCTAGCTTGTATCACTTATTCCCCTACCCGTATTGCGACAAACCACACCTCTGTTTTGTTATTGGCTCGTGTTTCATACTGACGCTCACTCGATCAACTAGACAACAAAACTAGCCAGTCACAGAGAAGATCGGGGAACGCGTTGTCCAATCCTGAACGAAGGGGGCGGGATCTACCGAATATGATCAGGCTTAGCACCGATGCTCGGATATTAAAAAAATCTAGCATTATTTTCAGATACGTTACAAACCATACCTTCTCTGTATCAAAGTACAGAACGCAAAATTTCCGCCGGCATCTTCTGGAGTGTAAATAATTCCAGTCAAGTCGCTGTTAAAACTATTTTCTTTCGTGTACCAGCCTCATAATCGCAAATCCTGCTTGACGTGGACCAGGAACTTAAAGGACCCCAAAACAGACGGCCCTCGGATATGCCGGAGTAGAAAAACAAAGGCCCACAAACAGCCTGTTCTTAGTGATGCCTGAATAAAAAACTTTCGTTGTTCGATGCGTGCTAATGAAATAATAATAATAATAATAATAATAATAGCAATAATAACAGTAGGAGGAAGAATATTTCCCTAAATTAAAGAAATCCATATACCAACTCCACAACAGAAAATTAGTTTTTCTTTAAGAATTTTTATATTAAAAAGGTAGGAAAAAAAACAAACAAAAAACACACATCCACAACTGGTACGAAACAGTGCTTCTTTATTGTTGCCGCACTCATCCCAAATGGCCAAATCTTATTTACAAAGCATGCCACATGAATACGAGAACTGACCAGAAGACATCATCAATAACCAATAATAGTCACATATTAATCAGCTCTGAATAGAAGGAAGATCGACAAAGTACAAGGGAACAAAAGGAAAGAAAAGGACAAAAATAACGTCCATTGAGGAAATTTTTTTTTTTCATACAAGTGAAGAGATTTTGTCCATTACAAGAGTGACGTCATTATTAGTCTCTTATTTTTGTTCTCAATGAGACACCAGGATTGAAACCTAATCCAAAAAAACAAAACTGTGCACACACACACACTTACACACACACACACACACACACAGCTTCAGAAGGAAGAAAAACGGTTCATAAAAATCCCCCAAGTATTCATGTTCTACATTTAAATAGCATTGACAGGATTTGGATGAACATACTGAGGAGAGGGGGGGGGGGGGGTTGGGGGGGAAGGAAAAAAAAAAAAAAAAAAAAAGAAAAGGAGAGAAAGAAAGCAGACACAGAACGTTAGGTATTGTGTATAAATTAACCAATGGACGATTTCTCCTATAAAGTACGGCTATGAGGGGGAAAAAACGAAGCAAAACAAAAAAGCCACCACATTTCATGGGATTTTCGTATTTAATTTCGTTTTCAGAAGACTTGCGCACTCAAACGGCACAAGTAGTTTGCAGTCTTGCACCGGATGGATTTCTCGCACTACAGTCATGCACACACACATTCTCTCTCTCACACTCACACACAAACTTACAATGGTTTCCATGTGTACAAGCTAGCATTCACTCTCCAACTCTCCCTGTCTCTCTGACAAACACGCACGCACACACATGTGCGCGCACACACACACACGCATGGGACAAGGGGAGAGAAAGAAAGAAAGAAAGGGGGGGGGGGGGGGGACACAGGCTCGGGCTCCCTGGTGCAGTTCACACATGCAGGGGTTTGATGGAGGGGAAACTGGAAGACGGGAGCGTCAGATGAGGCCTCGTCTCTTTTTGTAGTCCTCCAGGTTGAGGGAGCGGCGAGGGGCTCCGTCCTTCACCGGCAGGGAGTTGGAGCTCACGGACAGGGACTTTGTCTCTGTAATACACATACAACAGCTGAGGACATTCCTGGATTTTTAAAAATAATACAATCTAGTCAACTTAAGAAGAAAAAATAAAATCTAAGCCAATCAGGTCATAATTAAGGGCCAGGCAAAAATCTTTTACTGAAACTCAGCCCTGCAGTGCATAGGACAAACACGTAACTCCGCCAAGGACGAGGGGTAAAAACCATTTTCAATATAACCGTACTACAAAATCCAATGGAAAGTGTGAAACGTTTCCACACGTGCGCCATTTTCACTGCTGATCTGCTCAAACTGCGACTCATTTAATGGGCTTGTTTTTTTCCAGGCAAAATTCTTAACCTCGTTTGTCTTTTGTCCAAAAACCCGGAACCGAGTTTAACGATACACTTTTCTAATGTTTGATAAACACACAGCTATATGTGATGTAGTGGGAAATATGGAGATGCGGACGCGGACACGGACACACGCGCACGCACACACTCTCACTCACCAGCACTGGGGACCTGCAGGTCGATTTTGACATCGAAGTCGTGAACTTTGAACAGGTCCTCCGAGAGGTCGCTGGTGATTTTTGTGACGTCTTTATCCCTCTGGTTGGCTGAACCCTGTTTCACACACACACAATTTTTTTCATCATTCACCCACAACCAACAGAACCCCGTGCTGTTTTGGAAAGCAGCAGTCAGGACCATTTCTGCCATTTCAGGAGCAGTGAGATGATGAAACACTTCTTGGTAGCACCATGTGATAAACGTCTAAGACGTAGTACATCATTAACAGATTGTGAAGGAGTGCTCAGTGCTCGTGAAGGTGGAATTCCTCCTCGGCTCACCTGCTTGCTGACCTGCTGTGCGTTGTCTTGGCCGGAGCCTGAACCGTATTTCTGATTAAGATGGGCGAGAATAGCAGCGTGGACTGAAGGGTCTCTGGCCTGGAAACGTAAAAAAATAATTAATTAATTAATTCATTAAAAATAAAAAATAAAAAAAGAGAGAAAGAGAACAAATAGACTCGTTAATCAGCAAAGAGAAGAGACACGCTCTATTACGAAGCGTTCACAAGAACAACGCACTGATTTGCACGGCTGTTGAATTCTGGATTCTGATTGGTCTAAGTGGTGATTAATAATACATCGTTAAAAGGATCATTAGTCAAAAAGGCTTACGTTGGACACCATGGTGGGTTTGCACTGCCGTCTGGTGAAAGGGTCCATCTGCTGGTTTTTGGCATTCTGACCTTCAGCCTGGAAAGAGAAAACCCCACAGTGACGCTTGCGGAAAACAGCCATCACTCCGAGCGTCAGAACGAAACCTGTACGTACCACTAACGCCTTCTCAGACTCCACGATGTTCCAGCTGCGGTTCCTCTGGTTGATGTAACTGAGAAGCGGGAAAACTGACGTTATTGAAGACGCACCCGGACTCTCAGCTCCTGACACACGTGCATTCGTGTGCGTGTTCTTACCTGATTGCAGAAATGTTTTTAGTTCTCTGTCTGTCTAATGCTTCAGCTCTCTCCTCCAGCTCGTTCAACTGATCCTGCAGCATCTTCACCTTATCGCCGTCGCCGCTCTCCTCCGCCATCGCCTGACACACACGCACGGGTTAATGCCATAAAACCTGCAGCGTTTTACACTCTCGGCGCATGTTAAACATGATGTAAACTACTCATCTTCACTGAGCGTCACCTTTTCTTTGAGGAGTTGCGTCTTCTTCATGGCGTAGTTCGGAGGCGCCTTTCGGAATCGGTCCTTCTCCTTCACTATCTGTTAACGATACACGTTTTTTTTGTTTTGTTTCATATCGTCTTTCCGCCATCCTGATCCAAAATTAGAACTCCGCGTTTTCTTATTAACTGTTTATTACACAAACACCAGTCCATTGTTATCCTTCTAGCTTTGCAATAATGGAAAATCTATCCTAATCTACATCACATTAGCTCTTAGAAGCATCTTAGGTAAATAAACTATGACAACCAATTTTTCTGCAATACATTTTAAAGTACCGATTTGTTAACGGTTATTATTTTCTTTCAAAAGGATTAAGAAAAATATTACAATCAGAAATCCTATAAAGACCTGTAATTTATTGAAGACACAAAACGTTTTCACAAAAACAAAAAAAGAAGGGAAGAAAATCCAAACATCAAGCCGTGACTCACATCCTCGATGTCTTTGTCGTTGAATTTGTAGTTGACGGCTTCTTTGATGGACTGCTCTTTTTTAGCGATTTCGTCCAGGGTAGGAATCTGCATGCACGCGCTGTGCATCTGGAATGATTTAGAAAACAAACACCAGGATTCATCAGGATTTATCTATAAAGTTAGCATCATTACACCTTCCACTGACTGGCAGAGACGGACTACGGCAACGCAAATAGGACAAAAACCAAACCAGACAACATCAGTAAGGGAACTGAAGTGCCCTTTTTCTAATAAAAGAATTTATAAGTCACACTCACCGCTTCTTTCCATTTCATGAACTCGCTCTCTGTAAATTCCTGATTGGACACGAACTCGAGCCGGAACACTCGTGTGTCGTTGCCGTGTCTTCGGAAAAAGGACACGGACACAAAAATAAATAAATTAACTCAAGTCTGGCAATGACAGTAGACATCTGCGGATATTATTAACCCTTACAATTCCTCACTCACACTCATCGGTTAGTGACTAAAGCTGTAAAATGAATTGCATTAAGCTTTTATCATGGTTTATAAAACTACAGCAGAACTGTATTTATGGAGAATAATAATGACCCTGTTTACATTGATGTAGTAACTATAAGCGTCTCAGCTCGATGATATGGACTTCTACACAACGTAACCTAGTGTAAAGTGGCAGAGTCCTCCTGCCTGAACACCCGGGTAGTTAATCTGCACACTGCACATTTCCCCTCCTCACTGTCAGCTATGACATGTAGTGGCTCAGGAAGTCGGGTGAGGAAGTCGGGTCAGGGCGGCGGGTGGGGGAGTCGGGTCAGGGCGGCGGGTGGGGGAGTCGGGTCAGGGCGGCGGGTGGGGGAGTCGGGTCAGGGAGTCGGGTCAGGGGTGAAGGAGTCGGGTGAGGATGGCGAGTCAGGGTGGCGGGTCACGGAGTCGGGCGAGGGGTGAAGGAGTAGGGTGAGGATGGCAAGTCAGGGAGTCGGGTCAGGGTGGCGGAGTTGGGTCAGGATGGCGGGTGGCAGGTGAGGGGGTCAGAGTGGCGGGTCAGGGAGTCGAGAGTCGGGTCAGGGAGTCGGGTGGAAGGTCATGGAGTCGGGTCTGACTGAAGGCTTACCGTAACTGCAGCCCCTTGTTTGTTCGCGTCGAGCCGAGCTGGTAGACTTTCGCCGTTTCCACCACATCGACAATCTCAGCCACCTGGAAACGAGCACCAAGAAAACAAACATTCGCTATCAAGGATACAATTTAGAAAGGAATCATATGAAAAAATTATAGTTCAAGTCAATTAATTCTAATAGTGTAATACAAAAATAACCTGTTTACAATCTAAACTTTAAACTGAGAAAGAAATGAATTACTCAATAACTAAATAAATATATTAAACATTAAAAATATCTAATTCATTAATTCTCAAATTCTTGGATTTAATGAAACGCAACCAAAAAATCTAAACAAGTCTTTTTTTGTCTATTTACATTTTAATATTCATTTTTTAGCTTCAATTTAGGAATTCTTTAAAAAAAGAAAAGAAAATCAGGATAAAAAAAAAAAAAAGTCTTTAAAATATATTAAATTCTATAGTTGGAACTGATTATATTCTTCAATTTAATTAAAAATAGCTGGTAGGTGTAGGTTAATGGTATTAGATTCTACAATTATAAGTTCAAATGATATGCCATGTTAACTCACAAAAGAAATAGACTTAAAAACCAGCTTTAGTTCAAAAAAAGTCAGAAAAATATCTAATCTTTAATTCAAAACCAGTAAATATTTGGATTTACAGAAATTCAGGTGATCTAAGAGAAGAGTTTAAAGTCAATTAACTTAAATTTTATAATATTGTATTGATCTCTTAACAGAAATATTAATTTAGAAAGACCTGGACTGATCAGACAGAAGGTTTATAGGAATAAAAAAAAAAAAGGTTATTCAAAATATTTATCAATTAAAAATGATTAATGCAATACATTTAAATGCAATTAATATTAATATTAAATTTACCCATTTATTTTTTTTATTCAAGACTTGATTTACACTTGGACTGGCTAAAAAAACACATCTAGTTTCAATTCAGTAAACCTTCATATCCAAATCTTTAACTAGAAAGATAAAATTCATAAAATTATCATACACAGGAATCATCTTAGCCTAAACTAGCGGAACAGGAAGTAGCTCGTACCCTGTAGACGGGTTTGCTGCTGCAGTTGCCGATGCCGATGCGTACGAAGCAGCCGGTGACCGTTTTAGCGAAGAAGGGCATGTGACACCAGCGCTCCAGTTTGTGCCGTGACAGACGGATGCGGTTCAGCTCCTCCGGCAGCGACACCGGCTGAGACTTAGGGGGCGTGGCCTCTTTCCTGAAGGGGAGGAGAGAAAAGGAGCCAATCACAGCTCATTTAAAGCATACAATACGTGTTGGGCTTCTCTATAAGCAGCATAAACACAGGAACTTCTGATCTAATCGGCAGAAGAAATCAGAGAGCCCACTCACTCCTCTTCTTCGTCGGAAGACGACAACCTCGAGCTGCGGTCGCTCTTCACCGAGGACTTATCGTCGTCTTCCTCTTCCTCCTCCTCGTCGTCAGAGTACACGTCGCTGGCCTTCAGAGGCTGTCGCTTGGTCAGGAGCTCGGCTGTGAGGTGAAAGGTCAGATTTGAAAGAGGTGTAGTCACCTCATGTTGGGTCATTAAATAATAATAACAAAGCAAGTACTAAGGCACGAGCATGTTTAAAAATCCATCACAGCACACTATTTGTTTGGAGGACAAAAGCTAACGAACCTGTTCTGTTCTTCTTCTTCTCTCGCTCGGCTTTCAGCTCCTCCATGGCCTGCGACTTCTTGTCCAGTTTCTCGTCTCTCTTTGACCTCCTCTCTTTATTATGAGACATCACCTGAAGCAGACGGACACAGTTATAGGATTACTGTTCGTCTCTAGACATTAGGTTATTTAAAAAACTCGTGAAAGGTGAGGCTGTTGTTGGCATTTCTGCGAGAAGTCGAGCCGCTGATCCACTCACCACCTGAGTGTCTGTAACCTGAGACTGCTTTTTCTTCTCCTGCTCTTCCTCTTGCTTCTTCTTCTTCTTCTCCTCTTTAACCTTCTTCTTTTCAGTCTTTAGCTTCTGCTTGATCTCGAACCTGAGAGAAACGCGAGAGAGGACCGGGGTGAGAGATTCTTTGGTTATAAGGCATGCCGGACATTTACAACCGAGGGTCAGGTCCAAACACACGTGTGTGTGTGTGTGTGTGTGTGTGTTGGCTCTCCTCACCTGCGTTTAAGCACCTCTCTCTTCTCAATACGGTTGAAAAGCTCCTGCTCTCTCTCTTTCTCCGTCATCTGCTCCAGCCGCGCCCGGTCCTCCTCGTCTCCCATCAGATCGTCTCCGTATCCGTCCCGGAACACTTCATCCTCCGAGGACGAGTCGGAGTCCGAGCTGGAGGAGGAGCTGTTGCTCTCGGAGTCGGACACCTCGCCTGCGTGAGAGTCAGCGATATCTTACAGGTCATGTTAACAGCACCGCTTCCGTAAACAGCAAACAAATCACCTCGGTACAGAATTAACACTCAGAGACACGACGGATACGTCTTTGTTTTCTGAATGATTTTTCCTCTCACCCTCCTCGGGCGCGGAGCTCTCGGCGGAGCTGTCTCCATCCGAGCTTCCTGAGGAAGCCGCCTTGTTCACTTTCTTCTTCGTGGGGTTCTTCTTCTCCGCCCCTTTACTGGTCTTCGCCTTTTTCTTGGCTCTGGTGCCTCCGACAGTCCACTACACACACACACGCACACACACACACTTAAAAACGAGACCGCCTCAAGGCATGACCTGCAGGTGGATTAATAGATCGAGCACGTGTTGAAGTACCTCATCGTCGCTGTCGGACGTCTCCGAGTCCGTGGATGCTGCGGGTTTGCTGACGGGTTCCTCCGGTTCTTCCGAGTCCACGCGCTTCCTCTTGGCCAAACTCAGCAGCTCCTGGAAAGAGATGGAGAGAGATCAGACAAATACATCTGTGCATCATTGTGTTTTAACACGTACGTCCAGAAAACACGCTAGGGCACAAAATTAACGTGGGTTCAGAAGAATCGACGTTTAGTACTGGTGAGAAACACGCTGACGTGCACGGACACGCCGTACAGAGATACGCGCTGCACACGGTGATAGTTTTCTACTAAGGGTGAGCGAGATACCGAAAAGAAAAGTCAAATCGCGATATTTCTAGCAAAAGACTTCAATAATACTTTGCTTAGAAAAACAACAAGGAGGAAACATTTTACATTTAACATGACATCAGCAGCTTCAAATCACTTTCTCATCATTACCTTTCTTTTACTATAGTCTCTCAGTAACATGTGGCAGAATTCATCACGATACGCCTTACATCTCAACATGGCTCGAGCTCCTAATTCACCGCAAGAGAATCAAAACTGGCGTGAAACACTCCAACACTGTTGATCCGGAGTTACACCGGAAACTACTGCGATCAAACGGGAAACTTTTAGACTCGTCTAATCCAATTTCAGGCGTCTTTCAACTCCGTAATTTGGTCCGTGAGCTTTCTAACGACGCAACTGTTGCAAGAAAAGCAACACGAATGACGCCAGGTTTCAGAGATTCTGTCTCTACCCTTTGTTGTCTATGCAGAATCTACGAACCGCGAACGTTCTGATCGGAACTGCTGCCTCTGACGCGCGCTCCCGCCACAACAGCGGCTAGTGGGGTTCCTGTACTTTCAGCATGGTCAGTACTGCACGCCGCTCACGTGAAGCGGAACACAGGAGCTCGGTGTGTTCGGGTACTCCGTGTGGCTCTTCAGGCGGGCGAGGGCACAGAACTGACACCCCGGAGCGCCTGAGTGACGCGGTCATGTCTGCTTCCAAGTGAAACCGATTCAGTGAATCGGAATCAAAACGACTGCCTGAAGTGAATCAAACATCGCGTGCATTTTCAATAAAACAAACCAACCAGTCGAGCAAATGTAAACGCACCCTAAATCCCACTAGTTTTATTCAGTAGTCTAGGAGACGTTCTGCTCCTGGAAACAAACAGCACAGAGCATGTTGTTTTTGTTTGGTGTCAGGATTAATGAGTAAATCGCACCTTTTCATCTCCTTAAACTCGCAATATATGTCAAATTTCTTCCAGAGCAACCTAGCGTCGCGGCTAATCAATCTGATGTTTACAAACGTACAGGACCAGCTAACGCGCTAGCATGCTAACTAGTACGGATGCTATTAGCTAACATCCGATATCTACAAGAGCGACTGATTTTAAAACACATGGATTGGACTTTATTGTAGAATAAAAGAGATGATTTGAACAAAATTGTGCATTTATAGTACTTTTATATAGTAAGTTTTAATAATGGTTGTCTGGCCTACAAGATCTTTCAGTAACTAGCTAGCTAGCGCTCTTTTAACCTGCGTTACATACAAATATATTTCCCACTTGTTTTCCACACAAAGCCCGCCCACTTCATTGTGGTTGGCTAACAGTTTCCCGCCTTCTGAACTACAATTGGCTTGAACGTCAAAACTCACGCAATGCCACATCCAATGATCGAGCGGCTTGTATTGTGACGTACGGCCCGTCGAAGAACACTGAACGCATTACGGGTAGGTTTGTAAAAAAAAAAAATAGCGCAGTTACTGCTAGCATGGACGCCCGTGCTAATGTTACCCAAGCGGCCCCGCACACAACTTTCTGGTGTTTAAGCATAAGAAGAAATACCGCTCTTTTTTACCTGATCCAAATTGTCGTCGCTCGCGCTGTCTTCCGAGTCGGAATCAATGACGACCCGACCTTTCCGTTTCTTTACGTTCACCATAGCTAGCTTTGGAGGCTAAGCTATCCGCGGTGGATGCGCTCGTGCTTATTGGACACGAACACAAACGGCGGCGCTAGAGAGGTCCACCGCGCGTGCGCACTAGTGGAAAAAGCAGGAGCGCGCATGCCCATTACATGTTTTTTTTTTTTTTTTTTTTTTCACCCGCAAAGGAGCCAGTGACGTCATTTATTCGCTACAGAATTATAATTCAGTTATTTTCCTCACTGATTTGTTGAGTTTTATTCAATTATTAAACTCAAAAGCACAATATTAATTATTATTATTATTATTATTATTATTATTATTATACACTTCAGTAAAACATATAGTGCTAAACATTAATTAATTCATTTGTTTATTATTCTACTGTCACACTGATACTACAATAACAATAATTTGTGCAGCTTCCATATTTTTAAAGAAAAGTTTTATATCATAAAATAAGTTGTATATAATGATAATACTAAACATTAATGAAACAAAATAGGCCCCAAAATGGAATATTGTTTTCCCATTTTTTCTCTCACTTGTGTGCAGTTGTAAAATTTCCTCTCAGTATGCTCATATGCTCATAAGAAAAGAGATCACATTACGCCAATTCTCATGTCCTTGCATTGGCTTCCAGTTCAGTACAGAATTGATTTCATGGTACCGCTAATTCTGCACAAGTCTTTAAATGGGTTGGGCCCTAGCTACATCTCTGATATGTTTGATGTATATAATCCTGGTAGGTCCTTTAGATCTGCTGGATCAGGTCAGCTGGTGGTGAAAAGAACTGAAACTAAACATGGTGAAATGGCGTTTTGCCACCATGCTGCCCAATGCTGGAACCAACTGCCCATTAATATCAGATCTGCCCCAACTGGGACAAGTTTTAAACGGATGATAAAAACAGCACTTTTCCTCTGTTGCTTTTCCCGCACTTGATTCCTGAGTTGCAATATTCTACTGTGCCTGATTTTTACAATATTTAAAAATATTTTATAGCACTTTTTAATTGTTTTACTTTATTTTTTTCTCCTTGTATTTTTTTATCTTGTTTCTGTAAAGCACATTGAATGACCCATGTGTATGATAATGTGCTCTATAAATAAACTTGCCTTGCCTTGCCTCGCCTCATATATAACAATTATGTTAATATATAATGTATAATAATGTACAAACCCGTATTTCTGTTCTGTGGGTCCCTGAATTTAGGTTTTGTTTTGTTTTACTTTTCTTATATTCTTAAATGAGATTAAATTGAACAGTAAAGTAGTAGATCAGTGGGAGCAGAACACTTACAAAATACAAATCAATACTTATTATGCTAACTTAATTCGCTCCATGGTTAGATTTCCGTGGTTAATCAATCCTAAATTAGCTGAAGAGATGAGATGGCATGAGATTTTTGAGACTTCACCGGACCCTTTTGTAGCAGCGCTTTGTTTCCGTACGGAGGTTTTATGCGACGGACCGCAATGGCGGCTCACAGTAACATGAATGTCAGAATGTTTCTTAAAAGTAATGCTTCTTTTGATGTTAAAAATAGGTTTTGTTTTTAATTTGCATTAAGTCATCGTTTGTAAATCGATTTTACCCAACAGTCTCAGTTTCGCTATTTTACTTACTGTTATTTCCTGTAAGTATGCGCTGCTTTGCCATTTTTTGCATGCTTTAGTACAGGGATCTTCTTTATTGTACTTTATTTGTCCACGGCTATTGTACAGAATTAAGTTAGTAGCTTGACATCTGCATTGCGTCTCTCACCTTTTCAGAAGGTTTAGTGACTTTTTGAATGCTTTGAGCTCAGTGATTATGGCCCTGGCAGGGAAGATGCTGAAAACCTCCAGCATGTTTCAGAGGCATCTCGTTCAGCCTCACATCGCTGGTCCAGTGTCCCTGAACATCAGGACTGTGTATGAGCGGGACTACCGCAGACCAGGCCAGGCTCCGGACACGCGATGGCCCTGGCAGAAGATCCATTTCGACTTCTCAAAGGGAGTGGACGGGATAAAGAAGCACTTCGGGCTCCTGAAGTCTGAGTTCATGGAGCGCTGGTCAGGGCCCGAGGGCCGGCCGCTGGAGGTGCACCTGCTGGAGCAGACGCGCGTCCTGTGGGAGTTCCGTGGTCCAGAGTCACTCAGTCAGTGGGTCGTCACCTCAGACCGAGAGATCGGCGGCCGGAGTGAGGCGTACCTGAAGCTGGGGACGAATAACTCCACCTGCATGCTGTACGGCTCTCTGAGCTCAACTCCACCCCGGGACGGAGAGACGCGATACAGCGGATACTGCACCATGCGCTCCAAACAGCCTCGGGTTAGTGCCTGGGCCCCGCATTCCCTCAATACTGATCATTCTTCAGGGCCAAACTCCAAAAGGTGTTGCAGGAGAGTGAACTGTTAAACATGTCCCTCAAGCTGAGACTCAGGAGTAGAGGAGGAGAATTTGCATTAAACATTAAAACGCAGTCATTGTATTCCTGCTTTGGTTCATTAAATTATATTTTATCATCCAATAAATAGATTGAATAGTGTGAATATTATATTTAGTAAATTTAATAATTATTAAAACAATAGTGTAAAATAGAAATGTGGCTCTAACGCTGATTCAAAATAAATATATGTTATCAATAATAAGCTATGAGTACAGTTTTAGTTTTATGAACAGGAATTGTGAAGTGGAATGAACTTGACACGTTTCCTGTCCTGCTTAATTTAATAATTTAAAGCAGCCTGACTGCGGTTTTAGTCTTCGTAGTGAACCGTGGCCATGACCATGCTCCGGTTCGCAACTGTGACTCTGTTTTCAGGCTTCATTCGACAGGAAGAAGCACTTCGATTGGTCGAGCTTCAACACTCTGTATTTGCGTATCCGTGGAGACGGCAGGCCGTGGATGGTGAACGTCTCGGCTGAGACCTTCTTCTCTCACCAGAGAGACGACATGTACAGCTACTTCCTGTACACGCGAGGGGGTCCGTACTGGCAGGACGTTAAGGTGTGGGCTAAAAAAAACAAAAAACGCATAAAACGTACGAACTGGCTGGACAAGATGCAGTTCTCTTTGATGATTGTATAATGAGCTTTTTCTCTTACTTTCACAGATCCCCTTTTCTAAATTCTTCCTCTCGAGCCGAGGGAGAGTACAGGACGACCAGCACCCTCTCTGGCTGGACAAGGTCTGATGGATTTTCTTCTTGATTGTAATTTCCCCTCCAAGTTGGAAAATTTTAAGTAACCTCTGACTCAACACCTTCTGACCAATCAGAATCCAGAATTCAGCAGCACTGTGGTATAAGCGTGTAGTTAACGGTGCTGGAATGCAGGTTAAACTGTAAAACGTATTTCTAGCCCACAAACGTCCTTTTCATGTTTAACTATTTGGTTTTAAGTGCGTTTTGGTTTGGTTTTCAGGTGAACACGATCGGCTTCACTCTGGGAGACAAAGCAGACGGACCGTTTCAGTTGGAGATCGACTTCATCGCTGTGTGTAACGACCGCGCTCACACCGAGGAGTTCGCGTATGAACTGTACAAGAGGAACCCGGAGGTGTGACCGAGACGGCGCCCAACTCGGACCTTCAGCGTCATGGAAATTGCCGGGTGTTCAGTCTTATGAACTTTTAATGCAACACGCATAATGAAGAACACGGAAATACAAAAAACACATTGGTTTAATAGTAAGTGAAAGCAGAGCTTAAACATCTACGACAGTGTTTTTTCCCCCCTCTAACAACCATGTCCATTCATACTGATTGGTCTATATACAAACAGAGGGGCTGGGGAGTTATGTTTCACTTTAAAAGAGGCCATGGGAATTAAAAAACAGGCCTCGAACACTGACAAAAGACAGACACAAGCTGCAAGTAGCTCCGGTTTGAAAATCTTCTTAAAAAAATAGAAATAATAATAATGAAAGAAAGCAGGAACATTAAGCCATTTCTAGTCCACGCCTGGCACAGAGCATCTTCTCCTTCTTCTGCTTCCTGTCTTCCTTGTGCTTAACGCGCCGCTCGTCTCTGTGACAGTGAATAAATGAGATTGTTAATAATTCTGAATGGCATCCAATCATCAGTCTGCAATACACAACGCACAGGGACCAGTGAAAATGGTTAGCTAGGACAAATCTTTCCTCATATGGGTGTGTAAACTTTTGCACTCGAGTGTAATTGCTGTGGAGCAGCGCTGACATGAGTGTCTTTCGCAATGTCTATGTGTTTATATGAACATGTATGTTCTAATTTGCTATTTAGTACTCCTTTTCATTTCTTATTAATTGCACTATTTCGTTGGGTCGGTAGCAGCGTCTCACTGACCGCGTCTGCACTCGGTGCTGTTTGTAGTTCTTCTGGTGAGAAGGAAGCGTTTGAGACTTGTTCAGTTCTGCGTTTTCCTGCGTCTCTCCAAAAGGCTTCAGCTTTCCTACGCACATGGAAAATAAATAAAATGAAATGAAATAGATAAACCGACTCTGAGCACTACTGTGCTGCTAACGGGGCAAATCCATTACTGAACGTGTTCACTGGCTTTTTTTCCGCATTTCTGAATAAATTCCTCACTCACCCTTGTGGGGTCTGTACGTGAGCGGGCGAGAGAGGCTCGCTTTCAGATCAAACGGGTTTTTCTTATTGGTTGCCGGAGTGCCCGAGACGACGCTGAAGACAAACGGAGTCAATCCTGAGAAAGAGAGAGAAACGCAGACACGTAACTCAAATGTGGTTTCAAAACACCGTGACGATTCATCACTACTGTTTGTGCGTACTGTTCTGACCTGGAGTTTTATTGACAGGAACAGCGCTCTTGTTGTGCGCTTCAGACTTCCTGCCCGGCGTGGGAGTGAGAGGAAGCATGGGAGACATGCGGGCCGGGGTCTTCACCAGGGAGCGCTTGTGCTCGTTGTCCTGCGTCGTTTGGGAAAACCTAAAGGGGAAAAAAAAACACCACACACAATTAGCTCTTGACCCCAGCGCACAGCTCTGACACTGATCACACCTGATCCGAGTTCCTGACCTGACGTTGATTTTGGTAGCTGAGAGGATGGATGGCCTGAAGGTGGCGCTGTCCTTCAACGCTGGCTTGATGGCGGAAGCCCGAGTGACCCTGCGCTTCTCCGCTTTCTTCTCCGGCATTCCCGGGCTGAACAGCGAGGCTCGGCTGACCTGCGGCTTCTGCGAACATTTAAACATCGACGACTGCAGTCATTCAGTCAGAAAAGTGTTATTTAAAGAGTGCGTTGAGAAAAGTGAATAAACTGCACTTACAGCACGAGTCTTTGTGCCCGCCGACTTCAGGATGCCGTTTTCTGACTGAGCCTGAAATTAGGAAAGAATATAAACACTCCGCGTTGTGCTGTTATAGCCAAATAATCAGCAGTTAAGAGGTTTTATTTCTTCTTCTGCAGCAATTACCAACGATTCCAATCATTAAAGAACGTCACATTGTACTTTTAATCGATATATAAAGTTACAATAATGTCACATAACACAAAGAGAACAAGAATAATAAACCTTCAGGCCCTTCACCGTGTTCCCCAGCACCTCCATCTGCTTGTTCCTCCTCTGCAAGTAGGAATCGATGGACTCCATCTTGCTGAAATGCGCCTCATGGAGTTTCTTGAAGTCTAGAGAACGTTTAATACCGTTAACTGTAGCACTTTCCCTGCCTGACGTTTGTGGAACGTCAGAAAGTAACAGTATGCTCATGGTGTGTAACAATACAGAAACTGTGTAAATCATGAAATGTGGCGTTACTGGGCGTGGTCGGCCTCAGAGAGGCTTTCTTCTTCATCAGACCCTCGTGACGGGGGATTTTTCCAGCAGTCTTCTTAACCCCATCTGTGTGAGGGAAAAAAAAAAAAAGGGAGGGATTTGTTCAAATGGAGGTCAGAGGTACAGCATGCACACACGCGCACACACACACGCACGCGCACACACGGGGTCTCGAGGGTAAAAGAGCAGCTAAGTGTTTTTGTTCCATTTTTTTCCCCCATAATATACAAAAAAAGTGTCATTCACTAAATTTTATTTAGTTTTAATTATTTTAGACACGGTCCTATTATCCTTGTGAAGTGGGCGGAGTCAGGATTGTCTCTCACCATCTGTATGGATTGTCTTCGGCTACAGGTCAGTAACATGTAATTCCCGACCTCCAATCAATAAAAACGAACGAGAACGTCCCCATAACTCGTATAGACCTACTCACGGTTTTGGCCTCCTCAAACTTTTTTTTTATTCAAGCGATATCAACAATTCACACCGATATTCGTCTTGCTTCATACACACCTTTACTGCGCTGCTCAGTGACGGCATTCTCGTGAGCAGATGCAGCTTTCACCTCAGGAGCTGGAGTCTCCGTGTTCTTACCCGATGACACCTTCCTCCTCTTGGAGTTCCTTTTACCTCCGCCCTCCTCCTCCTCCTCTACAGGCGACAGTGCGTTATTCTGTAAAAAATAAATGCTTGTAAAATTATTCGTTTTCTTCACAAACGAAGCGATCTGTGACGCTCCACATCCTGTCACACCCACCTGATCTGGACCCTCATCCGGTCCGGGATTCGGATCAGCGCCGTCTCCAGACAGCTTTCTCTTGGCCTGCTGTTTTTTCCCACGGCGTATAGTCACCAGCGCATCGCTTGCGACTTTGGGCTCGGATGCTGCCGTCTCTGGGATCTGTGCGTCATTTGAGGTGACGGTGTTTCCCTGGGGGATAGGGATTCAGATATGACGCAGCTGAGCAACGACTCGTTAATGTACTGAATACTTTCTACATCCTGTGTAATGCACTGTGTATATACAATAGGGAGCCATTAATAATCCCAGCAATCCTCCTTAAATAAACACGCTACAGACTAGAGGTTTTTTCATTTCCATTTGGGATGCGACCTTACTTACATTCTCCGTGCTCTTTTGCTGTTCAAAATGCTGCTTTAGTGCCTTTATGAGTTTATCAGCCTGAAAAATAAACGCAGTACAGCATTTCATTTACAAGACAAGCATTTCTGTACTAATATTTCTTTGACACCCATTACCTACCATTTTAAATCTTAATATTCTGTTTAAACACTGCACAAGGAGAAAAGCTATCGTGTACACAAATTGCACATTTGTTTACAAATTACACATTTGTTTGTACAAATTGCTAAAATGTTTGGCCCCCACAGATCGCTGCTCACGGCTACATGTGCTTTGTATTCTGTGTCCATCCTGACAATAGTGAGCATGTATGGTAGTGCCAGGTCTATGGATTTTTTGTCCCTACTTTTCTGATTTCTGGGTATGTGTTTGCTCACTTCTCATTTGTGTGTGTGTGAAAATGTCGCACTTTATATATATATATATATATATATATATATATATATATATAGAGCTTTATTCAACTCCTTTTTAGAGCAAGAAAAGTGCTCACACAATCACATTAATCACCTATGTGTAATAAGTTATAAAGGAGTGTTTAGGGTCAGAGTTGGGGTGGCAAGGATTATTTACAAGGTGACAGATCACCTGCACAGCCACGCCTCTGCCAAGATCATCACAGGTTGCCATGGAAACCTAACTAAAAGCATACTCTAAAACACAAACACTCTGAATCCAGGTATCTCTTAAAAGTAAAATAAACTTAATTTTTTATTATTATTATTATTATTATTATTATTTCCTACACTTTATTGTGTATTGCTGTGAAAAATGTGATGCAGTTTTAAATATTGCATTGGATTTTACTGCACTGACAGTCACGGGCCAGGATTTTAGAACCAGTTTTGATATTTTGGGTCGGGGTTTGTTGGACACTTGGGCTGTTCGGATCATGTAAACCCGACAGCCCTGATGTTAGCGATAATAATTACACCATATGGCTGACTAGAACCTGTGAAATGTCTGTCAGGAGCTGAAACCTGTAACTAACGTTAGCTACACTTGCTAACACTAACAGGATCCGTTTCTCTACGTCAAACGAATACGTTATTATCCGTCTCACCTTCATGTTGGCTTTTAAGCCAACGCTCTTGGCGAGCTGCCGCAGGTCTGCATACTTCATGGAGTCTAAATCCATCTTCTTCAGGCAAAAAAGAAAAGAAAAAATACCGAGTAAACGCAATCGCACTGACTTATTTCGACCGTTTATTTCTTGTTCAGCCGTTCACGCGCCGCGACTGATTCGTTGACACGCGCCCGATTGTTGAAAAATTCAAAAACAGCCACGCTCACATTTGATTGGCTGGCTTGCGCCTGGCGTCACGAAACAAACTCCAATACAATCCCAGCGTGCGTCTTTCTCGCGCTGTGATTGGTGCTCGGTGTAAATATGGGCGGTGCCTCAATTAACCGCCTCGTCTCGGGGAGTCAGTGCTACGGCTGAATCTCAAACAGCTCTACTCTTCTCTATTCGCGTGCACTACATAGGGTGTGAAGTAATGGCGCGTGATGCCTATATAGCGCACTACGTTTTGCCGAAAGTGTGGTTTGGGACTGAAGCCTTGTAGAAAGGCGTTCAGTGTGGAGCTTTGCGAAGCTTGGACAAAGATGTCGCAGGGAAACTATTTTCTGAAAGATTGCGATCCGTGTGACAGCAGCAGCCAGAGCAGCATGATCTCGAGTCGGCTGAGGGACATGGAGGACATGATGGAGCACAGTGTGGAGTATGACAAGTGCTCCGTGTTTCTCTGCGCTCATCCTAAGTGTAACCTGGTGCTGGGGGACTCTGTAGCAGCCTGCGGGGAGGTCAAGAGCCTCAAATCCATTATATGTCTCAGTAAGTGCCTTTTGGAAAAAGATAACTTCATCATTAGCAGCTGATGACCACTGTAATGTCCACTCTAATGTACATGGATGTGCTGTATACATCCCATAATACTATCTCTGCACTTTGCAACTTATTAATATTAATATGTTTATGTGCAGAAATCAGCAAGGGCGTAAATGTGCAAGGAAAGCTTGAGATGAGCAAAGAGGGACCTCTTAAATTATGGTAAGTAGCTGCACACTATGGACAAAATGTGTCATTTTCTTTGTGCACTTCATTCTGTATATTACAATCCTGAAGCCGTGGTCAAAGATCACAAATCATCCAAATGGTCATTTAAATCCAGTCTAAATCAGATGCACCCGTGTTTCATGTCAGATTTGGGTATTTGAATCAAAATATGTTTCTTATACATGGCTGATGGAAAACATTCAACTTCGTATGATTGCACCAACCACCTGTTGCTAAGCAACGGTTTCCTCTTTCCAAGCTGGTTTGAATCACTGTCAACACTTAAATCCATCCATTATCCATCCTCCTGAGACCTGACTCGTGCTTATATGACCACATCACATTTTCTCCTAACTGCATCGTGTGTTTATCCTTATAAGATGCTCCTATGAGGGTCACTGGGTATTACACTTTGGCCAAACTTCTTCCAGTTTGAAAACACTGATCGAGTTCAATCAGATGCTAAGGAACAGAAACGGTGAGGAGAGAAATTACAAAGGCACACAACATTAGAGTCTGGGTCTCGGGATGCTCCGCCACTTATCCGACAGGGTCGTGGGGAAGCTGGAGCCAATCGCAGCTGATTTCAGGTGAGAGGCGGGGTCACACCCCGGGCAGGACGGCAATCTGTCGCAGGGCTAACATGGAGACGAACAACCATTCACTCTCACTCACGTTCACACCTATGGGCAGTTAGAGTAGCCATTTGATCTAATCTGCATGTCTTTGGGCTGTGGGAGGAAACCGGAGGAAACCCAAAAGGACACGGGGAGAACACACAAACTCCACACACGGTCGTCCGGCAGGTTGGAACTCGGAACCAGGGCTAAGCACTGCACCACCGTGCCATCCACTTCAAAGTAAATGACCAAAATCAATACTGGACATGATAGAGAATACATTTTTGTGAAATAAAGTTATTATTTATAGCAACAAGCCACTTTGTGGAGGAACTACATTTTGTGGCAGAAGAAATATAGATATTTGAAATAACGCGTCTTTTTTGCATGTCTGCTTTCCGTTATTTAGTGACATGTGGTGTAAAAGCAATTCAACGCGAAGGTTTACATCGTGAGCAGTAACTCGGAGGTCAGAATAACGTTAGTTAGTTTAAACCTTGGCGCATTTGACATACGAAGAAAACAAAACAAAAAATACATTGGAGCGCTCGATCGCGTATAGCTTTATTGCAAAGACGCATCATGGTAACCGTTCAGAAGAGGCCACGATTCCATTCTGGATCATTTCATCCTTCTGTTTGGTTCATATTTGTCACCCAGCACTTACAAAGGCCTGGAATGTTCCGGGTGTCGCCGTCTTGTCGGGATCGTGCTCCACTCCACGCCGCATCGCTTGTCCCCTCTGAGAGGCCTCTTCCTCTTGATGAAAGAGGCCGTCAACTGGTGAGTCGTTTTAATTTCATTTGAAGCACAGTTGCAGAATAAAGGCACTCGGTCTAGAAAAAATGTAGCGCATATATTCTTATATTCTGTCAGCTTTCACCTTTAACACTTAAACGAGCTGGCTAAATTCTCTGACGTGTTTGCTAGCTCTCATCAGCCAACGTTAACGCTAACAGACAGACAGCTGACTGTTGCTTCGCTAATTACATGCATAATAACCTATTCGTCTCTACATACCTTTTTTAAGGCTTGCCAACTTTTTATGTAGGATGTAATCACGCATCAAGCGTTAATTTTGCTCGGAAATCTGCTCGGATCAAGTCGCTTCCCTTAATATGCCGATTGATTTATGCTGATCCATTGTTGGGTTTCTCACCTTCAGCTACGTGCTGAAAAGCTGCGCCATTGTGAACGCATCCAGACTGAGTTTTGAACACCGACTGCTGGGCAGAGGCATCGATGAGGTGAGGAGGAACGTGCTGAGATTTCTTTATTTTTCTTCTGCACTGATGTAGCTGACGCGTAGCAGACGCTTGTGGAGTTAAAGCGCCGCTGCATGTAAACATCTGGTCCGGATTGTCTGTGCAGATGAAGCAGGACCTGGAAGCTCAGCTGAAGCAGGTGAACATTCTGAAGGACATGTTGGACGCGAGCAGGCTGGGACACGGACATCTTCCTCCGTCCTCCACCGTCTCCAACTAGCCTGTCGGAATGCTCTTCATCAGGTTCCTGTAACGTGTCCGTGCTCGTGTTGTCCGTGATATGTGGCGTGTTTTATTGTATTTCTGTCCAAAACTATTTTCCTGAATTTGTGTTGTACATGATAAATATAAAATAAAACATTCATATTATTTCAGTTCGAGCCTTTTCCTGGTCATGTACTGTTAGTAATGTGCTGGATAAGTAGCTTTTGGAAAAAAGTAATAATGCCATTCAGGTAAGAAGAGGATGGACTGCGTGTTACCTGGGATTATTTCTACAGGTGCTTTTCTAGAAGGTAAGAGACAACATAATATTTCCAGACACAGGAACACAAGGTTCGTTTAAAAAAACAAAACAAACAAAAAAAAAGGATTACTGACATGATGGATTAGGATGGAATCAGAAGTTCCAATTTATAATCACATGTAAAACTAATCCAGTATGAATAAGGCTGTAGGCTGCACAACAAAGTGTAGTGTTTAGTTATTTTCTGCATCAATCATGCTTCATGACTTCCTTGTTTACTGGGTTAATGACATTTAGGTATGAGCAAGAAAGTCCGAAAAAAGAGGAAAAAGTCTTTAAAGAAAAGGGTTAATGCTTAGGGTGTGTTCAGTGCACAATTGATCCTTCTTCTCACCGTCTCACTCTGACCCGGAAGTTTCCGGTCACGGTTGATGGCAAAAACAAAAACCAGGCCAGTGTAAGATTGGCACCATGCTGTTTTTATTGCTAAATTTCTTATACAGGTTACTTTTTTTTCAATTGTACAAAATCAAGAGGTTTATCTTAGCATGCTTAGCGCATCTGTAGTGCATAGATTTAACCAAACATACTGTACAGAGTTCCCATCCTGTGACAAAGGTTAAAACAAATAATAATAACAAAATTACAACATTGTGGAGCTGAAAACGATATAAACTGCAAATGTTTAAAAACCGTTACATGGCAGTGGATTAGATTTCAGGTGGAGTTACAGTTTTAACCACGTCAGCATCTGTTCTCATCATGTGATCTGTATAAAACGTTCACATAATGCACTGATTGGTTGTGCGAGAATTCCGGACAACCGATCGGCTTTGCTATAGGTGGATCTGTAGACACGTGATACAGGAGGGTGACGTAATCATTCCTGTACAGGTCAGAAAAGATGATTTGCTTTTATTCCCATACTAAAGCAAGATACTTTTCCGATTCGTTTAATTTGATTATTAATCCGGATATCATTCACACCATCATGTCAGGGGTTATACAGATAGACTGCAAATATTCCTCTTGACCAGATGTATTTAGAATAAAAGTAATAAAAGTGACATACAGAATGGGTCGTAATAAAGAGCTCAAGATGACCGTGTGTGTGTATATGTGTTTATATATAGATATGTAGATATAGAACTTTTTTTAAACTGAACTGAGGGAAAATCAAACACCTCGGTCCACTTGCTTGACTTCACGTTTTTGCATGATATTTTCTCCGAGCAAAGCTTAATTATTGCATGCAGCACAACACATGTGGTACCCACTTCTACCATGCAGTAGCTAATTTATTCCCCCCACATTCCCATAGACAAACACCGACAGGCTCACTGATGTTCAGTGTGTGTTAAGAGTGTACCGTAGTGTCTGAAACACAGCGTCCGCGTCACCCGCTCCTATTGCTTTCCGACTGCATAATCGAGATCTGTGCGTTTTCTGCTGATGTAGTGATACAAATCATGCAGTGTGCATAAAGGAGAACTTTCTCAAGCCTCCAGGCTTCCGGCTCTCACGACTACGTTCCCGATTACAGCGTTTTTGGTTTTTTAATGAACGCATGAGCTCGTTTCTTTTTTTTCTTTTCTTTTTTTTGGCCTACTGGAAATCCGAGGTTCCAGTATGCTGTATTCATAAACGTTAATAACGAACACCCACCGATGCCCTAACACACACCACGGCTAGAAATATGCTACAGGTCATTCCACAAAACACACCATTCTGGCACTATTAGAGTTCATGCATAATAATAAGATTATTGCTTCTAAATGATGAGGGTCTATCCGTGCCAAAAACATGTGGCCCCTCGCTGAGTGCTTCCGGAATGTTCAGAGCACTCACTCACTACTCACTACTCAAGTAAATGAGCCAAGCACAAAAAGGCCTTTTAGGATCGTTCGGGTCAAGCGTCGAATTGAGAAGTGTGTTCATGCGTAGCGATCATGTCAGCGTCGCTTCTCTCGGTTGTCCTCTGCCTCCCGACACGATTTGGATCGGTAGTATAATGAGCTGTAATGGGTGGTACAATGACACAACATAGGCCACGCCCCTTTTCCTGGGACTGTGGGGCTTCCTGTTCTGAATCGCTGCAGTCCAATCTAAACTAGTTAAGCCTGATCATGTTAGTAATACTCTGACCTGGGAACAGGCTGGATAAATCATAAATAATTAAGGAAACGCTCCAGTTAAAAAGTTGTAGCTAATGTAATGTATATTAATATTTCTGGCACGGATCGAACCTCACGTTAAATATCTAACATAATGCGCAGTATGGCTTGCATATTTGTCAATGGAATCTAAAAAATAGACTTTGCATTCCAGTCACTGAGGTATTTAACTATCTACATCACCTTACTTTGATCGGCTATAGACGCTAGCTGACTAAACTACACCTTAACTGAAATCTATACCGTGTGCTACGGTAAAGCTAGCTAAGCTAACTCTCTGAAGCATCCGTAACCGTGTAGAAGAGACGATGCTACCTTAAAGCCACTCTAGATTTAAAATTCCTGTATTCCAGTAATTATTTTTTCTAATTTACAGCCATACAACCTGGTTAGCTAGTGGCTAGTCAGGTTGTTCTATGTTAGCTAGCGAAAATTAACATCGAGGACAAGTTCGTATGATCGCAAAAACGGTTGAAGGCGGGATTTGTCCTCTTCAGGCTGTGATTATATCGCCAATATAAACCCCAAAACATTTTTTTTATTAACAGATCAAAAATATAAGGTTGGGGGAAAAAAAATAAATAAAAATAAAAACCCCACGAGTGTCCGTTTATTATTTTTTTTAACAGCTAATATAAATAGGTATCATTTTTGCTAGGTTTTTTTTTAGGCAAGTGGGAACGTGATCAGAAGAAAATGATAGGATTAGACTAAATTTATCGAAAGATCAAAAGACAACACACACACACAAAAAAAAGGATTTTCTCCAAAGCTCACTATTCTCAAAGCTACACCGTGCTAATTAGCCTAACCGCCGCCTGCTCAACTATTAGCTAATATGCGTTAAAGTTATATAATATACTGTATTTCACTACAACTACTCTGCAAGCATCGAGTCCGCTCATGCATGGCCACATATAACATTGGCACGACAGATCCCGCTACTGAACAAGCGGATGAAACTATACATCATTTAATGGAAGACATTGGTGATTTTGTTGTTTGTCGCACTGAACAACTCGTCACTTGTTTGTACAATATACACGTTTATCTCGAAACAGGACACGGAAAAAGGACGGACAAGCCCGTATTGCACATATCCCACATCCGGAGACGCCGTTCACGTTCACACCGCATGGATCCGGTTTCCTGTCACGTTAACATCATATGAGAGAGAGAGAAAGAGAGAGAGAGAGAGAGAGAGATGTAATGCTCGCTCTACCATTTAACTATCATTGTGTTATGATGCTTTTAGGAAATTTTTATTGATCTCAAGCTAGGTTTTTATCACTACAGGTCAAACATGGGAAGGACCACACACACACACACGCACGCGCGCGCGCGTGCACACACACCTCTCAACTTCTTTGGAAAAATAAATAAATGTAAATAAGTGCATGGGATTGAACGTTTCCACCGTATGATATAAATGGCTGTGTTTACATGCAGCCTAATAATCTGTTCATAATCCGACTCAATTAGAACGGATTAAACCAACTGATTGAGGGTGAAACTGTATTAAAAAGCTAATTTTCTCCTGCAGTTATGCCTGAAAAAAATAACACTCACCTTTATAGGTAAAGGGCTACATTAGACGATGACTGAAGGCTTGATACCGATCTATAACTTTATTTTCACCAGTTAGGGCGCTCACGAACAAGTCTTTTCTCTCTTTCCGCTTCATAATCACACGCGGATGGTGTTCTGATGAGGCGGAACCGGGACAAATTCGAATCTCTGCATGTAAACACAGCCAGCCACTGAACACCGACATGGCACGTGATTTCAACGCAGAGTCAGAACTCCAGCACTGCAATGCATAAAATATTTACCACGCAAACAATGACTGAAACATTCCTTAAATGTAATCTGAGAGCTTCTGCTATTACGGCCTTTTCCGGGCCACACTTACAAAATTCCGTAAGCTTTGAGGGAAAAGTCCATGTATATTAATTGTTTTGGGGTTTGTTTTTTTTCTGATACTGTGCATGAATTCATCTAGGTAAAGCTGCTTCATGGCAATATGCACCGTTATTAACGACATGCAAATAAAACAAGATGATCTGAATATGACGTCTGCGAGCGCCGTCATGATGTGTTTAAATATTTATAGCGGACTGGATAATGTACAGTTCGGAGTGACGTAAACAATTCATTCTCGTTGGACGAAAACTAAGGAAAGTACTAGATTAAAACTAGAAAGAGGTGAAATAAAAGCAGCCTGGACGCCACCAATGAGGTCATCCTTCTGGGTGGACGGACGGACGGATGGAACGCCGCGCCAAATGCTACCCAGGCGTGATGTTTAGCAGATCTGAAGGAAGCGAGAGCAGGACAGGCTTCGGCATGCTGCTGACCCACTTCTCATCTGCACAGGAATAAATACAGGCTGAAATGAAACCAAACCATGTGATTGATCAGACCAGAACGCATCCTGCACTGAAACTCACCTGGCAACACTTTCTCTGTAGTCTTATAATCATGCATGTTGAATTCTCCGTCTTCGCAGGCGGCAGGACGACTTCTGCAAAGACGCAACAGTTTCTTAAAACCAGGCATAGAAACATACAGCAGGACTCTTCCAAACAGTACTGTTAAGTTCTGGATTGTGATTGGTGACTGGAAGTCAGGCTGACGATAACACAGTTGCACTTTAAAGCTAGATCTAAAAATACAGACCATCATGGCTATTTTTGCACCGCTACTCCACTTACGGGACTCGACCGTGCTGCGTTCAAGCACGAAGATGTGGTCAGATATTTACAGAAATTAAACAGCAATAAAACCCAGCTCGCATGCCGTGGCCGCTGCACTGCCTTCAGGACGGACAGATGAAACCTTGAGTAAATAGGACCATTTTCTAGAAGGACTCCACATTCCTTCATCCCCTTATTAAGGGTGCGGGTTCAGATCCCATCGCTGCCTGTAGGAGTTTGAGGGATGTATTATAGTGGAGGTTTGCTGCTAGTGATCAGAAGGTTGTGGGTTCAAACCCAACCTTGTCATCTGACCACAGCTTTTCTTCAGGATATAAAAATAATTATATATTTGGGAAATCAGAAATGGCGTAGTCTGCAGGAATGTGTCAGTACGTGACACAAATAAAATCACTACAGCTTAATGAACGTGTAAAAGAATGAGTGTATTATTACAGCGTGTAATTAACACACACACACACACACACACACACACACATACACACACACACAGTGTTTATACACGTCCTGCTAGTAAACAAAGAGCATGCAGTCTGTGTGTAAATAAAACAGAGAAAAATAGCATACCGCGGCTCTGCTCGACTAGTTTTTCAGTGTGATGATAAAGGACCCGGGTTAAACCGCACTCCTGCGCGGATCATGGCCGGGTTTGTCCGCTTTACCCGGCCCGCTGTCTGTCGCTGCTGACACGGACCAGCTACGCCATTTCAGCTCCTGATGGTTACTAAATTCCACTTCCGGAATGACCATCAGCGCGACGCTGCCGCACGCTGATTGGACAGGCTTTCCATCACTCAGTCGTTAATACCCGCCCCTTCGAAGCCAGCAGAGATTTAGCCACGCCCACATTCCATTGTACCCAACGGCGAAACAAAATAAAAGGAAGGAAAAATACTTTATTGAGTGGTTTTATAGAAACATATCTTTTGGTTATTTCACAGTCAAGGCTATAAAAACTTATAGTGATTTTGTTTATTTAAATAGTGAAATAGTTTAATAGTCGTAATTGTGATTGTAATTGTGGAAGCAATTCTCAAGTTTAATAATAATAATAATAATAATAATAATAATAGTTAGTAGTAGTAGTAGTATTTATATACCTCTTTTCATACACATGGGACTTTGAAAGTGCTGTAAAAATAAAAAAATCTTATGATAAAATGAAGTAATAATAAAACGTAAGAGAATCCATATGGATATAATAAAAGGTGGAGAGAAAAAAATAAAAATACAAAATAATTCTAGGAAGAATAATATAAATAAAAATGTACAACAAAATACAAGAGATAGATAGATCATTTTAAGAGTTATAGAACAATGAGATAAAAATAAAACAATACTATGAAGTACTAAAGTCAAAAAGATATGTTTCAAACGCTTTTATAAAACTGCACTCATTGTACCTATTGGATTCCATAGCAAAGCATAACAGCAAAATGAGGCTTCTCCAGTTTTGTCAACATTTTAAATCCTGAAGGATTCTGTACTTTCTCCCTCCTGCAGAAACCATAAAGGTTTAACGTAGGACCTACTGCAGAGGTGTCGCCTCACACAGAAGGCTAAGCTGTTATTTTCTGATGGTTCAGTGTAGTCCCCTGTTAAAGTGCTTTCCTGGGTTTTCCAAACTGTTTCAGAAAATGGAGAACTTTAACTATTTTAAACAACCATTTTTGTAATCTATTTTCTGTCTCAATGGACAAAGAACCCACAGGTGCACCAGCTATTGTTGCAATTTTCACTTGAAACACGTTTATTCCGTGTCCTTAAAATTATTTTTTCAAATACTTTGGGGCGAAGATTAGAGACCCTTTGTTAATTAATAATTCATTTTTTAAAATTATAATCAATAGTTATGAATACAATTCTAAACAGTAACACTAATGACAGCTATACAGTTTATTTTACCACATAGGCCATTACATGTTTCCTCCGAGGCACGTGATGTCAGTCAACCACATATTTTGGAACTACTGCTCATGGGGGGTGGCGTAACCAGCTCAGAGGAAAGCGCTGTTTGCTGACAGATGCCTATGATTGCTTAGCATCACAGTAATTGACAGGGAAGAGAATGTATGCCACTCCTCCCTGAGAGCACGGCTCAATTTTTGCTGTCTTGAGCTCTCAGCTCATCACTGGGATTCGAACTAGCAATCTCCAGATGATAGGGTGAACGCTTGTCAGCATGTTCATGTTGGGAGTAAATGTACATGCGGCCTTGGGGTAAATTATTTATTACCTATTTATAATTTATAATTTATTACCTATTTTACATTTGCATCCTTTGTGATTTTATTTCTGTCCAGATTGACCATGTCAGTGTTTTTCTAAGTTCTCCTCTGAGAAAATTACAGGCCTACTTTCACCGACTCGTCAGTCGTCTGATCGTTTTAGTCTGGATTCACATGTCTGTGATTTTCTATGTAGATGCTGCCTTGTGTTGGAGGCGGAAAATGTTTGACTGTTGCAGCCTGCTTTGTTCAGTCTTGTAGCATGGCTAACAGTGACCCAGATATTAAATTTTCCGAATTGTGAAATGCAAAATGGATGCTTATTGTAAACATTATAAATATAAATTGCATTTTCGAGCTGTTGCTAAAACCTTGGTTCACCCATTAAATAATAGCCAGCGTCTCTTGTCTACCCTAGTGCTTGCACGCCATGTTGCGAACAGAGCGTGATCGGTGCGATCCGCGTGACGCAAAGATCCGGGTTCGACGAAAATACAACTGGCTATAAACTCTCTCTTCCTGTGGTCATTTTATTGCTGTCTGGATGCGAGAGTTTAATCACTGAGGAGACCTATTACCGACGTCCTACTGATAAACTAATCCGATCTGAATAGAGTTAAAAAACACCGAAACCCAAGCACACCTGATTTTCTGCATTTCTTGCGCTCTGCACCTTTAAGGCACGCACGCCCCCGCTCTAGCCTCTCTCGTGCGCGCGCCTTCCGCGCCCCCGCGTTCAGCTTCAGCTTCAGCATGAACATCAACATCAACATGAACGTGTTCAAAAGCAAAGATCCGCTGAGCGAGTTTAATTAACAAAACAGCAGCAGAGAAACCATATTAGGAATAAAGTCTAATCTTTCGGTAAGATTTATGCTGCATCACTGGTTTAATGTTTTATTTTGTGTTTTTTTTTTTTTATTGTGTAAATGTGAAGTTGAAAGCGCGCGCACGTTAGGCCGCGGTAATTTTTTCTAGATCTTATCCTGGATGAAAATGAAAACCTCGGTCAATTTTGCACAAGTGCACACTGCACACCTTTCTTCACCTGTCCCGCACTGCAAACACGCTCGTTCTGAGTTTACTTCCGCATCAGAAAGTTGGCATCAGTCCTGCACTGGAGCTCTGTATGCTAGTCGTGCTAATCATGCTAACAACAACATCAGCCTTTTCTGCTCGAACTGGATTTAAAGAGTCACTCTGGACCTTCCGTGTGATGTAGGAGCCAAAACTGTAAATATACCACAGAACTTCACAAGGCAAGGGCGTGCCCTCGATCTACACACTTGTACAGAGTTAGCTACTTAGCCTGCTAGCAGTGTTTAGCATTGACATGTTTGGGGAAATTCATGATTTGGATGCATTCACACTCTAAATGACGTAGGCACTGCGGTTTGCACCTGCACGAGACCAGGACAGACCACCGTTTTTGTTTTGCAGTATTTATTTATTTATTTGTCAGCAGGTTTGGTTTGTGCAACAGCACAGCATGTTGGAGCTCTGCTGTCTGAGACATGACAACCTCTCACGGTAGGCTGCGATCCGTCACGGAAAGTTCATTTATGGACTGAAAAATTCACCAGATGACGTCACAGTCTGAATTTGAATATGCGTTGAATCGTTATTGCACGTTGAAACGTGTTACCTGATGAAGGAAGGTTTTCTGAAGAAGTCCAGGCTCTGTCTGTATGCATACACACATTTTCGACATGTAGCATTCACAATATTGTTTTGGTTCTAAAAAAAAAATGTTGAAGCTAGTTAGACGTAAACTGTTATATCAGATGCCTGGAGAGTAGCAATTCATTCGTTTGTTCGTTCACTCAGCTTCGCTCCATTTGTCTCTAAAAATAGCAACAGCGTTACTAAGCTGAACTGGTTCTGGATTTCTCTATTGACGACATCGTTTCCTTCCTAGATTCTTTTTGTCTAGTCAATCATGCTGACTTCCTGTCCGCCGTATCCCCAGTTCCTCTCTCATCACGTCCTCAGACTTTTACTTAATCATAACGGTAAGACTCCGTGGTAATAAGCTCCTTATTATTGCTCTACGTCAGTGTTATAAAGCATGCAGTCGGTCTGCGTTCCGAAACTTACCTGAGACACGCTCGTAAAAACCTGTGATGGAATTTCTTGCGATAATAATGGCATATTGTGACAGTGTATGCTGAAAACTGCAAACACAGGAGGAAAACTTATCCTACTTACTTATTGTCACTGCTTGATTATTTGAATCGACTAATCACATTTAACTGTGCATTAAGTAAGATCAGTCTTTTTTCCAAGATTATGCCTCTCTAACAGTTATATGGGTTTCGCATTTGATCCCCAGCACCTACAAAGGCCCATAGAGTGACTTTAAAATGACTGACAGGCGGCACATCCAAACACAAACTAGTATTCCTGACCTGAAGTCAGTTTTCCGACCGGATTTCTCAGCAACTCAATAACCTTAGGCTGAGGCCACGGCTTAAGCCTTTGTTATTTTTTAATTATTGTTATTTTATCATGTCCCTCGTATCTTCCGGATTATTTCTACAAGTAAGGAGTAAAGGAATCGAGTATTGCACCTTTAATGCAGAAATGCAGCTTAATTGAATGAACAAAAAATTTCAATCAGAGCACATTTGACTAAAATGATTGTTTACTTGATTTGTTTTTATTGATAATTGTGGGTCATGATATGAACTGTTTTTCAGTTTAAGGTGGTGTGATGTTATGTGTTGATGATGTGTTTCATCTTGGTCCAGCTCACACCTGAGAAAGAGAGAGAGGGCCGGAGTGTGTGGAATGGCAGGAGGAAGAAGAGGGGGGGGCCGGACGACGTACTGTCGTTCTCCGCTGGGCAACGAGACAGGATCTGTCAACAATGGCAACCACTCGACCAGCTCACCTGTGACAGGTGTGAGGTCACGCACGAGGTGAAATTTGTGTGTTCGTCTGGTGTTGAAGCCACAAGCTATGTTCATCTTATAAGTTATCATATAATGTTTATCTTTTTAGGATGGTTGATGATTTTGTAATAACGTCGTATAATATATGTGTTTTGGTCAGCAGAAACAGTTCAGGAATGGGAATCGCTAGCCCCCCTCTCGCTACACAGACAGTGATCCCGCTAAAACACTGCAAGATCCCAGAGCTCTCTGTGGACCGCAACGTGATGTTCGAGCTGCACCTCCTCTTCTGCCACCTCATCGCTCTCTTTGTGCACTATGTCAACATCTACAAGACAGTGTGGTGGTACCCGCCCTCACATCCACCCTCACACACGTCACTGGTGAGTCCCTCGAACCTCAGTGAAAGGGGTGTGGCCTTTGGTTCTGTAAGGCACAATGAAGGAGGAGGCGTGGCCTCTGTGCTTGTCAGTCTTAGTGAGGGAGGAGGTGTGGTCTAAGTGCTTGACTGTCTTGGTGAAGAAGTAGGTCTGTGTATTTGTCAGTTAGTCAGTGAAAGAGGAGGCGTGGCCTCTGGGTGTCAGTTTGTAAGTGAAAGAGGAGGCGTGGCCTCTGCATGTGTCAGTTTGTAAGTGAAAGAGGAGGCGTGGCCTCTGCGTGTGTCAGTTTGTAAGTGAAAGAGGAGGCGTGGCCT
>JAQQZR010000038.1:27476400-27510380 GCA_030068235.1 Notoglanidium macrostoma | reverse complement strand
GTGTGTGTGTGTGTGTGTGTGTGTGTGTGTGTGTGTGTGTGTGTGTGTGTGTGTGTGTGTGTGTGTGAGAGAGATGAAGAGTGTGTTAGAATGCACTAATGTATAGTGTAGAAATTTCCTCAAGTCTATGAATAATTGTTGTGTGTGGACTCAGAAAGAGTGTGTGTATATATATGTGTGTGTGTGTGTGTGTGTGTGTGTGTTAGTGTGGGAAATCAGATTTCGCCCAGGTCAGGTGAGATGGCCTCCAGTGGAGTAACTGCCCTCCTGCCCCCTGTGAAGAGCGTGGTGGTGTACAAGAATGGCGATCCCTTCTTCACAGGTCTGTCCTTTTCTACTTCCTGTATAATGATTAACGCTGAGTGTAATGGACTCTACTGAGCGCCACTTCCGTGACGTGTTTCCTGAGTTTATAATTAAAAATGTTAAAACATTAACGTTCTCTTCCTCTCGGTGTGATCCAGGGAGGAGGTTTATCGTGAACCAGAGGCAGGTCTCAACGATGGAGTCTTTCCTGAACGACGTCACTCTCAGCATCGGAGCCCCGCTGGCTGTGCGTACGCTCTACACGCCGCGCTACGGCCACCGGGTACCCGATCTGGAGCACCTCCAACAGGGGGCGCAGTACGTTGCTGCCGGATTCGAGAGGTTCAAGAAGCTCGAGTGAGTGCGGGGGGAATAAATATAAAAATAATAAGTTAGGGATGGGATGATGTATCTGTATCACGATACACTGATACTCAGAAATACCAGATCTACTTAGTTTTATATTTTAGAAGCCATGTCATAGTGTTGATTTTAAAAATATCGTAACTCTTAATCTTTTTGAACAATATTCTAGAAGGTTCTCGAAGCAAATCATTGCTATAATATGATATAATATTATTATTATTATTAAACAAAAGTTTTGTAATGAATCTCAAAACCTGTTACTTAAAGCACTCTACTTTTTTTTTTTCCTGTTTTATTAAAATTATTTTTAACATTGCTCTTCCGTTGGAAGAAACGGAAATTTATCAGATTGTACTGGTGTTTAACTGCATGAACTATACACACATATATATATGTGTGTGCGCAAAATAAACAATACACTGTCTAGTCAAATTTTTTTTACAAGAAAATATTACAAACAAATGTAACTGCCTGGTTTTGCAGTAACCACATCTTGCAATTATCACAGCAGCAATTTTTTCTGGAAAGCAATTTTTGGAAAGAACTTGTGTCCAAAGCCTCCCGGCACCTTTTCAAGTCTGTAAACAGTTCTGTCTCGTTTGCTGCATTCTCATTTGGAACTTGTCGCTCCGGCTCGTCCCATGCAGCTCAATGGGAGACTGGCGAGGCCAAGACATAAATCTCCACACATGTTTGCTTTTCTTTGGACTGGATATAAGTTTGGCACAATTTTGAAGAATGCTCGGGATCATCATCCTGTTGAAGAATGAAATTTTACCCAAACCAGAAGGAACTGTGTGATGTTGAACAATTGAGCGATGCTCTTCTTTTCTCATGATCCATCATTTTTATTCAAACCTTCCTTTGCCAAAACACCCCCATACTGTCACCCATCCACTTCCATATTGCACTGGAGGAACAACCTGTTCTGCGCTCGCCCTTATCCCCCATCCGCCGCCTGACATAAACAACGACTCGGACTGATCGGTTGTGATCCAGTACAGAAGAAGAAGCGAGGAGCAGACGGTGCATTAAACCTCTCGCCCACTGATCTGGGACGAGGCAGACATACGGCCATCGTTTGGTTCAGTAAGACAGAGTCCTGTGATGAGCATAAGGTACAAATGTGTGAAATCTAGCCGTGATGTGGTGATAATGAATCCGATGCTGTTTTACTAATTCGGTTCGTTAAACGAGGCTACGCAGCTTCACAATGTGGTTTAGCGCAATCGCATATAAAGATTTATGGTTAAAGCTACATCACGTGAAGGTTTATGACGTAATTTGGTTTTTATGATGATTCTTCATCCATCCAGGACATTTTCGAAATACATATAAAGACACTCTGGGACACTGCTGTCCTTCTCAAGCTGCCAAATATGTGCCACCGCTGACCAGCAGGATATCACGACTTTACAGCTCCACATTATTCCCTGAATTCACTTTTCGGTGATAAAGTCAAAGGGCAGAACGGCTCGTTTCGGCCTGAGCGACGTCACACCGGCTTCGTGCAAACAAGTCGTCAGGAGTCACAGAAACCAGGCTGTAAAGAAGCCCTTTTCTCCAAACATTAGTGCACCAGCGTGGGAGGTCTTTCTGCCCGAGTGTTAATCCGTTTCTCTACTTTTTATCGCTTTCTCACAGTTATCTGAGTCTGGGGATGAAGAGAACTCCAGCGGCGCGGGCCGGCGACGCCATGCAGGTGAGTCTGCTTTGGTATTATTACATTAGATTTATACACATCATGTGCACCTGAACATACACCGCAGAGACGCTCACTGTTCACTCGAGCTCCTTTTTTAATCCAGGAAATGCTCGGAGAGTGCTGAAGCATCAGGAAAGGTGATTACCGTAAATACTCAGATTACTGGTTATACAGCCCAGAGATCATGTATTCAATTTCTTTTTCTTTTTTTAAGTTTATTTATCAAATTATTCAGACCAAATTTTCATTACAGTTTTTTTTAATACCAACACACCGTCAACCTATCCGTTTATTTTGGATGTACTTCTTTCATTGAATTCATTTGACTAATTCATCTAAATAATTTCCTTCGTATTAATTATTCTCACGCCGCAGAAATTTGAGAAAGATTACAATTATTTTTATGAAAAAAAAAAAAAAAAAATGACCGTTGATACTTTTTATCCGTTTCTAGTTACGTTTAATGATCTCAGTCGTGTTACAGGTGCAATAAACGGTCAGCGGCGTCTTAGTTTTCTCTCTGTCTTGTGGTTAATAAGGCAGGAATATGCAGATTACGTTCTGTTGTTGTGTTGCTGTGGCTCTGATTATCTGTGTGTGTGTGGGAGGGTGGAAAGAAAGAATGTGTCATTATTGTCCTGTCAGATGCATACACTGATCTCAGCGTATTAAACTCGCCCGGGCATGTCAGAGCTGTAACATATCCGGCTTTCAATCAAAATAAAACACTCAATGGGAGTTCAGGTCGAAGGAGAGCCGAGTGATACGGAGCAAAAGATCAGGCCGTTGTGATATTCTGTCCATGTGATAGTGATAAATAATGCATTTTAATTCATTAAAACATATAAGGCTTGATATTTGCACATTCCCATTTTATTTCGTTAATTACTTTATTTAAAAACGCCTCGTGCTTCATAAGGACCCTGCTAAATCAAACACGGGGATATTTCACCCTGAATATTGCGGTACAGATTTTTTTTTATCGGATTATAACCATGTGCCTCCTTTACTCAGCCCAAAACACGGTTGTTTGCGATGCCGTAGCTCAGAGCTGTATTTCTTGCTACAGGTTTATTATTCTTCTGGAAAATAGAATTCTCTGCACACATAATTAAGTTGTTATACAGCAATGTCGTTTGTCAGATCACGTGCACTGTGATTATGCTCTATTTCCTTGGTAGCGCCAGCCGTAACTACCGGAGTAGCACGTCTGCCGTAAATACTCTAATAAATGCGCATGTTGCAGTTAGGCTGTCAGGACAACTGCTGTAAAGGAAGGTTAAACACCGCGTTCACGGCCTTTTTTCTCGTCTCTGATCCACGATTCGGAATGTAATCCCAGCAGAGTGAGTATGATGGCTATTAATTGTATGATGTGAATTATTTACATAACCACTCTGCTAGTACGGGCGTCCGTTAGCCGTGCAGCTCGGTTTAATCAGCGTCAGAGCTGGAACGAGGTGTTGTGTTTCTTTCACATGAATCCTGCAGACACTCTGACAGGATTGTCTTTTGTAGTACTGATTGATTTGAAGGTACACGAGACAGGAGCTGGGCGTTAGGCGAGCGTTAGACGCGTGGCGAGACGTCTTTTGTCTGCGACCCGTGATCCGTTCCAGGTTTCCAGTCTGCTTTACACCTTTGTGTTGCTCTCCGCAGGCTAAAGGACTCAGCAGACCGAACGTGTCTGCGAAATGGAGGAAGGTTATCACTCTACCCTGCATTATACAGTGAGTAATACAGCTTACACACACACACACACACACACACACACACACACACACACACACACACACACACACACACACACACCAAATAGGGATGTACAGACCGTAAATTGGCTTCCTGAGTATTTTATCCTATACTATATCTTTATTTTATATTCAGTGCCCTCCAGAATTATTGGCACCCTTCATGAAAATGAGCAACAATTGAAATGAATATAAAAAAAAAAACCATTATGTGCAATTAAATGATCAGTTGTGCTCAGATATAGAGGGACATCGTATAGTTAAATGTTAACCTTTATTCTTAGGTAAATTGTGCATATGAAATGTCTCTCTTCATTCCACTTTCTACGGTTTGGGAGTGAGTTTTGGTCTTGTAGCTCCATAAGTGGTCCAGTCTGCAGCTCCTGGCAGAGAAAGCCGTAATTTGGGGTGAAATATCCCGCATTTCCAAAGGATCACTGATCCAGCGCTGTGTTTACTAGTGCATGCTTTTATTCCATAAAAAGGGAACATGTCAGTCATTTTTGCAACATATTTTGGAATATGAGAGAGAAAATAGTACTGTTTAAGTAATGTTATAGTTCTAATGAGTGTAATATTTTTTGTTAAAACTATTGTTTGGAGAATTCATAGTAATGTGTAATGTACATTTTTATGAAGGGTGCCAATAGTTCTGAAGGGCATTGTATTTATTGTTATTCATTAATATACACTACTACTACTACCACTACTATTAACAACAACTATTATTATTATTATTATAGCTACTGTGTTTAATCATTTATACATAAAGCACTTTGGGACTTGAAAAGTTCAACAGAAAAATGTACATAAATAATAACTAATACTACTAATAATATTATTAATAATAATAATAAAATTTATTGCTACTGAATTCTAAAAAAGATTTTTTTAGCATCCAGAAATATAGTGCAATTGAAATAGAATTGTTATAAATTATATCATTTGAAATCATCACACACACACACACCCACACACACACACACACCCCCGTCTCTGTGCAGCGTGTTCAGGAACGGAGACGTCCTCAGTCCTGCCATGCGCTTCATCATTCCTCGGAGTCTGCTGAAAAACCTGGAGCAGATTCTCAGCCTGGTCTCGGAGAAAGCCATGCTGCGCGCCGGCGCCGTTCGCAGGTAGACGCACACCTGCGCCACCTGCAGACTCCAGTCTACAGCTGTTTTGGGTTCGTTTCAGCTTTCATGTGACCTTTGACCTCTCAGGCTGTGCACTCTGGACGGCGTGACCGTGACCTCGGCGGAGGAGCTGGAGAGCGGCCAGTGTTACGTCGCCGTCAGTGCCGAACGCTTCAAGAAACTCCCGTACGTGGAGCTGCTGCTGAACAAAGCGCCGGGAGGCAGTGCAGACAGGTGAGGGAGGAGGAGGAGGAGGAAGATGGGGCTGGTGTGTAAGATGGCTGACAGTTTCTTATAATGTTTTGTTTGTTCTATAGATATTACGTTGCAGACCGTGGCCTGCACAGGAGGACCGAGGTAAAGCAGCACCTTCTCACGATTGCGTTTCTAGCTGCGCTGACGTAGAGCTAATCCTCTTTATTTTCACGATGTCTCACAGAACAGGAAGTTTCCTCAAGACAGCAACAGTGACTCCGCCCTCCTGCACTCACCCGAGGTAAGATGGATCCTGGGACGTGAGCACCGTGTCGTACATTTTTAAGTTCATTCATCATGTATAAAAGCCCGATCGATTGCGCAGTGATTGTTTAGTGTTTACTGTTTAGTGTTGAGCTGACCGCTGTGTGTCTCAGAGGGACGGCAGGCGCGTGAAGTCCACGGGAGACGAGGCCGAAACGGAGGGAGCGAATCAGTCTCAGCCGCTGCAGAGGAGGAGAGAAGGAGGAGGGGAACGACAGGAGAGCTCCATATTCTACGCCAAACCTGTCCGAGTGCAAAAACACAGACCCGCATACAGAGCTGCGGCCAGAAACACAGGTAAGGGCATGGAAAGGAGGTTCAGGTACGTGTATCAGACTCGTTTAAATACGTATTTCATACTGAAATATTTGGATTATGTTCACATCATTTAATTTTCTGGTACGCGGGAGCCCGGGTGCAGAAGATTGAGATTTAGTCACTGTTAAAACAGTCTAAGAGTAGCCTACTTATGTAATTCAGACACTTTTCAATTCAGGGAACAGTTTTATTTCAATCTGAAAACGAAATAAGTGCAGAAGGGTTCAGAACTGATTCAGGAAGAGTGCGCGCAGAAGAGAAATACAGTAAGGAAACTGACTCAGTAACAGCTCTACATAAGAAATCTTACTAATAAACAGAGCTGTTTATGTGGCGTGGGTTTTAAAATCTAAAAGATCTTCTGCGTGTCTCCTGCAGGCCAAGCGAGTGTGTTTAAGGGCGTAGGGAGGAGGAGAGAGGAGGTGCGAGGAGCTGAGGAGGTGGCTGAAGATGAGAGCACGGCTGTGGAGCTTCCTGTGGATCAGGTGGGAACTCGCATCTTCACTCTCGATTGACATCCAGCAGATCTTCTCAGCTCATAGCACCACTTAATGTCCAAAAGTCTGACGCCGTTGCTTACTAAGATCCCAAACGCCGAGGTTAACTTGTTTGAGTCATTTGGCGAATCAAAACAGCACAACACGCGTAGTAAATCTAAATGGATTCTGATGTGTGTTGTGTTTATAAGATAAACAAAAACCAAACCTGGTTAAATGCAGTTATCGTCGGACGTGAGCGTGCTACAGACATTAATACAAAACCAACCTTGTGGTTTTAAGTGTCATGATTTCAAGGAACGTTTTTCAGTATTTTCACGTACTGGAAGTAATTTAGAAAAATTGAATAGCTTTATTAAGCCCTCAAATAGTGTAAACAGACCTCTGTAACTTGAATACCTTCTGTTCAGTCGTATCGATTCACACGCCATCTCAGTTCCCAGGATGAAAAAGACGGTAAATGAATAAACTTGCATCAACACCGTCGTGTATTTTCCATTTTTACACAGAAACGCCCCAAAGTGCATGTTAATTAAGACAAACACAAAAACTAGAGTTATTTCGCTTTGCTCGAACAACCTGCATGTTTTATAACGTGGCTCTCATCGACTTTTTACACGCAAACCTTCAGTACATTCACTCATTTATTTACTTAGGGAAACTGGCTACTATCCATGGTGCTGAATCAGCTGCTTTCACTTACAAGGCCCAGCTTTAACAGAATGATCATTTGTTCCACTTTGTCAATAGATGACGATAAAATTATGACTAATGTTAGTAAGGAATGAATCAGTCTTAGTAGAGCCACTGTAGAAAGCCACTGTAATGGAAGTTACAAATACAACCAAAAACACATTTATTTTGTTGTTGTCTAGTTTATAATTTTTTGTGTAGAAGTTGATTTGTAGTTTCTCATGGCAGATTATTATTATCTTATTTTCCAGAGAGTTGCTGAAGTCGTTCAGGATGAGGAACTTGACCAGAACCAATCTGAAATGACAAATCACATGCATCAGGTGTGTGTGTGTGTGTGTGTAAGACATTCATTACAGAGCAGAATCTTCAGCTCTAATTAGCCTCGCTGATGACTCGTCCTCTTGCTCACTCAGACAGGAGCACCTGATGAGCGCACGACCTCATCCGCACACTCCAGTCCGTCTCCTAGCAACGGACAGCACTACGTGAAGGAGTGCGGGCCATCTGATGGAGAGACCTCATTTCCCAGACGGAGCTCTCTTCCGAGCGGGGAGGAGGAGGACGTACTCAGCGAAGACCTGGAACAGGAAAGAGACCAAGATGAAAAAGTGAGTGGACACAAATGCAGTAATTACAGAATGACTGAAAATAAAAATATCTAATGTTTTTTTTTTGTGTGTGTGTGTCAAGGAGGTGAAGGAGGAAAATGATAAAGGAGAAAGGAAGACAGTGAAATATGTAAAAGCATTTCCATGTACAGAAACTAGTCCCGTATAAAAACTTAAACATTCATCTTGAAGCTGAGATCAATAAAAAAAAGATGATGTAAATTATTTTTCTTAAAATCAGGGTGAATTTGAATTCACGTCACTTGAGATCTAGTTGGACGAACAACGTCACAGAAAGTGAGAGCTTTAGGAGAATATTTTATCAATTTAAGAGGGTCAGTGTACTTTGCCCACATCTCCACCCCTCTTACAGTATCATGCGATGTCGACACCTCCACCACCTGCAGCTTACTAGTTTATAACGTGCCAGCTTTCCAACACGGCCGAAGGAACAGAGCATGTTGCAGTCATGGACAGAGAGGACAGCTTTAATGGGTGAATCGCTGAATAAGCAATCTGAAAATTACAAACAAAATGAATAAATCCAAAATGTAAAGCAACATATTACTGTTGAAATAAAATAGCAAAATAAAGACACTATAGATGATGCACCGGGTGGCAATGGATTTAGCTTTTATGAACAGCAGGGAGAAAAAGTCCAAAACATGAGTCAAAAACAGGCTGTGGCCAAAATACTTGGCAAACAGGAACAGCGAAGGGAAGGCTGTGGCAAAATCCATACCAGTAATTCTAAAAATAAGGAAGACCGCAGCAAGAACTCAGGCTTGACACTAACTGTGAGCAGATGAACACGTCGCAATGCCTAACAAAACAAAGGGGCTTAAATAGCGGGGCTAAACTCAAAGCAGGTGCCAACGATTAATAATCAGGACAGTGTGAGCAGAGAAGCGCAGAGGAGTGCTGGGAGCTGCCGTCTGCTTACAGACTCCTGGGAAACTCAGTCTGCAGAGTGCGGAGGCCGGGAAGCAGGTGGCAGAGGTGACGGAACTCGCTTGTGAAACCGCTTCTGTTTTATGAGTTTGCTTTTAAGGAGGAAAACAGAGCAGTGGAGCAGATTTGTTCATTTCCAGCCCGGAAAGAAAATAATAAACAGAAGCCCAAAATAGAACAAATAAAGAGAACAAATGCATAAAAATATCATGACTAACGGTTTTGTTTGGTTTTTACAGGTTAAAGAACACGCTGAGAAATTACAGATCGCACCTTTAAAACGATGTAGATTCAGTTGCCGAGTAGAAAAAAACGTGTTTGTATTACTCGATAACTTTTCCACAGGAATTGAGTCGCCTGTACCGACCTGGATGGTTATTCCACTGTGTACTTTGTGGTGTGTGTGTGTGTGTGTGTGTCATGTCAGGATGCTGACGAGCCGGAGATGCAGGACCACGCCCGTCCTCCCTCCTCATCCTCACAGCACAGAGAGTGACCCAGACAGAACACACTACCAGTCAAAAGTTTGGACACAGCTTCTAATTCAGTGTTTTTTTCTTTATTTTTATTACTTAAAAGTCGCGTCATGTCTTAAAGTAATGATGGACTGTTGTTTCTCTTTACTTAGTTGAGCGGTTGGTGACATAATATGAATTACTGCAGTTGTTCAATAGGGCTGTTATAAACAATACTGTATTTTTATCATTTATCGTTTACTAGTTACTGTACGTCTCAAACGCATTAAGAAGGCAAGAAATGCCACTAATAAGCGTTTAACGAGGCGCACCTGTTCACTGAAAAGCATTCCAGGTGACGACTTCATGCAGCTGGGTAAGATAATGCCCACAATATCATCACGCTCAATGGGGCGACTTTGAAGAATCTAAAATATGAAACATGTTTTGTTTGTTTTTTACACTTTTTTGTTTACTACATAATTCAGTATATGTGTTGCTTCATAGATTGAGTTATTCAGTATTGCTTTACAATGTAGAAAACAACAACAAAAAGAAAAACCTATGAAAGAGAAGGCGTGGCCAAACTTTTGACTGGTAGTGAATATATCTACAAGCGTAAATAAATACCTCCATTAGTGTGTAAGGTCTAGCACTAACCTTAATCACCTCCTGAGCATCGTTCTCCAGATCGTTCCTCATACGTAACATGTTGGTAATACGATCTCCAGACTGCTGCATCACTCTCTTACAGCTACATCATGTAGCCTTTACTGTTCAGATCGATGTCACTGAGACGCCGTTAGCCGATACGATGCGCGCTGAGGTCAGCATCACATACAGAGGATATTACATACAAAATTACTCAGAGAACGTGCGGAAATAATTGTAGAGAAACTTTTCACCTTTTCTCGAACACAACCACTCTCAAAAGAAGCGTTTCTCAGAAGCCTGGCAAAAATCTTGGCACCCGAAAATTATTTTAAATAATGGATATTCAATTAGAATAGTCAACACCAAAATCCCCCCCCAACAGAATGACCAAAAATAATTGTAAAGAAATTACATTTTCTCTAACAAAACTGGATTTGAATAAAAGTATTTTCTCTCAAAAATGGGACAAAATAATTTAAATAAATCCAAAGGAAATTATTTGTATAAACAATAAATTTTTAAAGGAAGCCTCATTTCAAGAAAATTCGTTTTATTTGACAAACAAAACTGACATGCAATTTGATTAGAGTAGTCGACTCCAAATGTATTGGCTCCCTTTAAGAGAAAGGGCATTTTTTTCTATGGAGAATATGGCAAGAATACAGACACCTCAAAATTTTATTAATTTAAATACAAAAATGCTGTTCTGGCTCCAGAATATAACCAAATATGAAGTTCACGTGTAAAATCTGTGTAAAACCACCAGAAAACAGCCATTTTATTACTAAGAGTTTTCAACACTGATGGCTGTTGACCTGCGACACCATGGATATAAAAATAAGTCGGTGGATATTATTAAAAAGTTCCTACGAGTTGGACGCTCATCATTCACCTTTAATAACAAACCGCACTGACTTCACGCCTGATGCTCACGTGTATTATTGCGTCTTTTGGGTTAGTTTTGCGACGAATCGGTAGTAACGTTCGGGTGAGAGATTCTGTTCATGTCGAAGTCCGGAGGAGTGCTAGTTAGATATTTTAGTACATTTTTCGGAGCCCCGTGAAAGTCTGTAGCGTGAAACTAAAGCTCTCACGGTCTGGCTTTAACCCCCGGCTTCTCGTTCCGTAACCACAGTGAAAGTAATATTAAAGCTGCTGCGAGTTTAAGGGGTTAATGTGAACTTGTGTATGGAGTTTCATGGGATTTAGAAAAATCTAAACAAATTTAGAAAAACATTGTGATTATATTTTCTTGGACCTGCAGATAAATGTGAAATGTTGATGTCATGTGTACTAATATTCAGGTCACATAGTATTAACAATAAACCGTCAAAAGCTATGAAGAAAAATCCAGTTCAGTTTGGTTTAATTACATCACTCACAACATGGCAAGTCATTCAGCGAATTATTCCATTTAATAAAAAGACTCATACACATAGATAGTACACTATTTACAGTCATTCTAAAATCGTACAGGAATTGAGCATCTGTTCATCAGTACGCCACTGTGCGTTTACAATTCTCCATGTGAATGAATGACCGTTAATCATTCTGTAATCAATAAAACAAAATGTAATTATTGGTATTTGCTGCGGTGTGAGAGGAATAAAAGCCTAGGTGACATGCTCTAATAGGAAAATAATCAGCTTCCGGCTGCTAACTGTGACTCCACTTCGTCACACCGCCCTGCAGCTTCTTTACTGCACTACAGCAGCTTGTCTTATTCTTTACATGTGACATATTACATTATGGAATTACAGCTGTGTTTATACACAAGTACTTTTGGTATTAAAAAACAGTTCCAGTTAACTTTACCAGCCCGATTATCACTTTGTTCTCTGAGCTTTACCAGAAAAGGCCTGCAATTGATCTAACAGCGAAAACAAAATGATGCACAATGATTCATCCTGCTGATAAAGCAAGGCTTGGTGCCATGATGCCTGTGGGGAGGGAACCGAATTCATCTGGGAATCAATTCCAGAGGGAAACACACCCACATAAATCCATAAATCCTAAATCCTCTCGTGTCCACTTTCTTTTGCCAAATCCAGGGTGTGTGTGTGTGTGTGTGTGTGTGTGTGTGTGTGTGTGTGAGAGAGTGATTACACTGGAATGATATTCATCTTTACTTTCTTGTATTGGCCAGAGTTCACAAAAAACATTCTTTTTGCTCCCAAGATAAAGTCTATTTTGTTCAGAAATCAAGATCAGGACAGTTTGTACTTATTTTGAAATCAGCTACACATGGACCCTTTTTGATGAAGGCCAGAACCCTGTTCTGCAAAACGTTTAAAAACCGTACGAGTCAAACAGTTATACCCTCATAAACCTGAATAAAGGTGCTGTAATATTTGGTCTATCTAACGGATCTGACCTGCAGGTCTAGATCAAATGTCTCGTAGTAGGACGTCTGGGTGACTGAGCTTGTGTTTTAATAGTGACACTCGAATGGAGTTCTAATGGACAAACAACCATCAATAGACACCCATTTATTATAAATGGACGGCTGTGATCTGTGAACTAGGACTTGATTTTGGATCGGCAGTGATTTATGCGATCACAGTGATCCAGTGTGCTTGGAATATCTCTGCTACTCCTTCTAGTCACCGAAACTCCATCCTTGCCAGTTTCCAGGAAGGAGAAGTGACACAACATTAAGCTTTAAGTCATACGAATGCTACGTAACACTAGCTCAGCTGTTCATCACACCAGATATCTAGGTTGTCTTGATAGCAGTGAAGCCAAACACCAAGAGTCCTCATTTAAAGGAGAGATGAGGAAGGTGCAGCATCAGTGGTGTTGTTTTTTTTTTTAAATAAATCCAGATTTATTAAAAATAATACCAATTCATTATTATAAGGGTAGTAAAAATAACTTAAATCAATATGTGTTTAAAAAAGGTAGATGTGGTCATGATGATACCTACTGCCTTAAAAAGTTGAACGTGTTTATAACTGGAGAAGTGTGGGGCGAGGAATGATGACATCACAAAACATGGCAGTGACTGGTTACACGGATCCAGGAACATGTCCTACTCTAATTACTGGTGTGGATTCCTGCACTGCCAGTCTCCGAGACAGAGCTCAACACACACATCGTCACACCAGCTGTAGTAAGCACCATCCCCAATACCGCACCTGAGAGAGAGAGAGAGAGAGAGAGAGAGAGAGATTAACTTACTAAGCTGTATCCTGTCGTCATCCACAGATAGACTACTCAGGTACATAACAGAGTATTTTGAAATATTGTGCCATTTCCTGAGGGAGTGGAAGAAGGAGGAGCATGTGGACAAGTGTGTTAAGACACGACAGGAAAATACCTTTGAAATGGTTCATCGTTTCGTTAAGATTTATACGCTTTTGCAATACCGTAATTCATCATAGTCTCATCAGTAAAGCCGGTTTGAATGTGAACTGAAGCCGAAAAGAATAACTGAAATGAATCACGATACTGAGACAGGTAATAATAGAAAAAGATATTAAACAATCAGACCCACTTTTTCCTCCAAATTCCTCCCCGAGCAGTTTCCCAGCGAACATCGTGAACACGAGGCTGAGCGAGTTGACCGTCGGCACGGCCAGAGACAAATCTGCAACGTCCAGCACAGCGTGAATCAGCAAAGCTTCTTCTACATCGCACACAAGAATCATTTCACATGTTGGTCATCAGTCATGATGAATCTGCCTTCTCTGTAATTTTGGCCACATCTAAAGGAGGACCACATGGATCCATGTCTTACAGCTTCACGTGATCATGGTCTGAGCTTAACAGCGTAAGATGTGAGAGTGACCTGTTGTAGCGAGGGTGAGGTAGAAGACCACGGAGCCGCTCTGGTTCAGCAGAAACGGCACCAGATACTGCGCAAAGAACAGAGGCGTTACACATCATTCACTATAAGCATTGCGTTAACATGTATGTAGAGACTGGATTTAAACACTCATCTTAGTACTACTATATCATTTTATTAGCAACACATAATTTTTCACATTACATATTTCATTATTTTAAGATTATGTTCTTCCCAAATCCGAGAAACAGATCTTTTGAATCCATGGACTCCATAAAGCATCAAATCCATTATTTCCATTCCATCCCTATGGAGTGTGGCTCCTTACACTACAAAGCACTGCACAGGGTGTAAAGCTTTTATTGCGTAGGTACTTATGCGAAGCTAAGAGTGATGTTGAAATGTTCTACCTTGACGTTGAGGAACAGAAACTTGACTTCAGCTAGGAACTGGGAGATCTTGCCTCCTTTCCTAACCTCCTCGATGCCCTCGGTTCCTTTCCTGAGGAAGGGGTTTGTGGCGCCCCATAACGCAGCGACCAGGATGAGGCACAGCACTTCCACTACACAGAACCAACACCATTCATCAGCTAAAAAATCACTTCTGGGCAGTTAGATTTCACTTCAGGACAGCGCTTTCTGTTTAGGGCTATAGTGTGAAGGAGAAAATGCACCTGGTCATCTGTTAGACACATATCCAATCTAGGATATTTAGAAAAAGATCAGATCTGGTCGTTTACACAGTTCTGAGGGGAACCAATAAATAAAAATTGAAAAAATAAAAATAAAAAAAGATGAATGAGTTTACATTTCAGTAGTAGGATAAGGGGAAGTTTTGGGTGTTAAACAGACATTTACTTTATTTCTATTAATTATTTATTAATTAAACGAGTGTACATTCATATTCATTTATTTACTATTAATTTAAATATTAGGCATCGTATGAATGAAACATCCTCCATCACAGACAGCTCGTAGTTCGTTCGTTCCGTCCCGTGAACTCCCCCCTCCAAAAACACACTTTTTTTCCTAGTGGATTGATCCGTTACCATGGAAATGACGCAGGGGCCGTTGTCAAGCGACGACGCAAAAAATAAAAAAACCCTGCTGAATCTGTAATAACGCGACTTTTTCTTACCGCATACTTTTCATATTTGTATTTACAGTTTCATCAAACATGTATTCTGTTCAGGGAGTATCATATGCTCATATGTTTGGTATTCAAACATTTTTTTCTTGGAAGTATTATTTAGTTCACGCTACTGTTTGCGGAAGTGTGTATAGGTGTTCAGGTTTCTTGGAATCTTGCGCGCGAGTGCACATGTAATCATTGTTTCTGCTAAGAAGATTTGCAAGAAAGTATTTAAATTCAATAGAAATGAAACAGAATGAAACGCTTAACAGTAAATAAAACGTGAAATAATGAAACGCTCACCCACTGAGACCATTTCTTCTGGTACTCTGCGCCTCAGTCAGTCGGAGTCACAGCGACGCCCAGCGGCTCGGAGGTAAACTGTTGTTATTTTTTTGTTGTTGTTTTGGACATTTAGAACCCCCTATCCACAACCCAACCGCTTACATGGTAATTGCATGACTGTCTCTGCCCACATCCAATCCACCACTTTGCAAACACATACTTGGTAGCCTATTTTCTTGCATCCATATATGGTCTAAACTGGAATTCCGCTCACCCGAGGTCAGGCTCCAGCATTCCCCACAATCTGCAATGAATAAAGGAATTGAATGGATTGAGGTTTTGAGAATTTCCCCAATCCCTGTCTATTGTTCTTCATACTATTGTGTTATTCTGAGAAGAGTGTAAAAATGACAAACATTGCATGCCTAGTATCACATTTCTGTTTCTGTAACCATATTCTAACCATTGGCTCACATCAGCTTCAGTGTGTGTGAACAGCAAGCAGCTTGGGAGGACTAATGTGAAATTATAAGTATTATTATAATTATAACATCGATGTGATTGTCACAATGCTTTTCATTTCAAAGTTGGCACCAGTGAAAACATCATGAATCTACAGTATGTTTAAAGAAAAACTCCACCCCGACACACATTAAAGCCCCACTGTGTGTCATTCTGCCCCCAATATGCCCCTCTCTTACCCCTCCCTTTCCCAGCGTGGATTAGAGCGTACGGTGCCTGTAGCGTACTTCCAAGTACTTACATTCCCACTCCCTTGCTTTTTCTGTGCTAAATAATAAGTCTGATCAGCTAATTATACACTAATGAGGACATGCTGATGACCACTATATTCGATTTCTGCTTATAGATGCTGAATCCTACACAGTGCAGCTTGAAATCCGTTGATATCAGAATATTTCTGATGAGTGATTCTGGTGTTAATGTGTTGGTTGGTGCTGTAATTTCGTTCTTCTCTACTCTCAGCTGGACTGGCTAAAGCAGAGGTCTTCAACCTCGTCCACAAATGGCCAGCGTGCTTGCAGGCCTTCGTTCCAGCCAAATTGGAGCTGCACTTGATAGTTGATTGGAGCAGAGGAACTGATTAATGTGAAGTGGAAACAGGTGGGACTCCTGTCCGGTTGGAATGAAGTCTGCAGCCATGCTGCGTCTTTGTGGATGAGGTAGAAGACCCCTGGGCTAAAGGACTAAAGCGCCGCTGCATCACTCTCTAGGTATAGATGAAGCAAGTGTTAAAAATGTCACCGCAGCACTTTCAGCAGCTGTTCACACGGCATCGCAGCGAACATGTCCGCGAAAAAGGTCCAAATTGAAACGCTCATTTTGAAATAAAAAGTCGTGTACACCATTTCAATTATTACAAATACTCCATTAAGCGGACACTAATTTGCTTGGTCTCTCACGCTACCAAATTTCAACTACTGATGAGCCAGATTGTGTTCCTGTGAATTACCAGGAGATATTTCTATCTGGATTATCTGATACCAGGGAAGACCTCTTCGTGTGTCGTTCATCTAATGCAGATATTTGCCTTCCTTTATGAGAGTTGCCACTAAATAAACACGTTCACTAAAGAAATCTGATCTGTCGCGGTGCGTGCACTGATTAAGATCAGCTTTCACCTCCATCGGGCTCGAACACGGTTCTAACGCTCCAGGAAGCAGGACGACTCGAGATGATGAATAATCAATGGCTATGAAGAACTGCTGCGGACACCAGAACCAGGATTTATTGTGTAAAAGTGTTCCATAAAAAACATACATTTTAAAACAGTAAAGCTATAAACATGAACAGGCAAAATGTCGAAGCTTTACATTCATCAATGGATGATTATTTTCCTCATTATATAATTTGCTAGATCAGGTTGAATTACAATATAATTACTCCTTTTTTGCTGTTGAATTCTAGATCCTGATTGGTCAGAAGGTGTCGATTGTTTTGCATAATAGCAGCTCTGACAGCAGCGCAGCTACAAATCAGAGGTTTAGCGTACAGTGCGGTACCCGTGAGGAGATGAATATCTATCACTTCTGGAAGGAGTCTCCGGTGTTTATAGCAGCTACAGCGTAAGTGAGATCAGGAACTATCTAGTTTCACGACGTCAGAGTAACAGATAATTGGTATGATGTGTCATTCTTTAATAAATAAAAATCATTACCGCTTGTAAATCGCCGTGGTATTAGAGGAATAAAATCTCAGGAAGATAATAATCGATTTCAGAAAATGATCCGCGAACGTCTAACGGCAGCTCACACCGTGGAACGTGAGCATGAACCGTGCTGGATTTGTTGCTGGATATTAAATCACACACACACACACACACACACACACACAGACTGTAACACACAACCTAGAGTAAAGACTTCAGTTAACAGAAGAATGAATCAGATGTTTGTGGGAATGTTTGATTTCTGCAATGATCCCAAGGAAGGTAAGAAGAGATGGTCTGAAACGATAAAGCGCTCGTCAAAAACACACACCGACCATTCAACCTAACAAACACACACATTTAGGATTCATGACTGAGCAGTGCTTCGCATTTCCTTGCTTACTCATTCTCTCATCGTCAGCACATGCGAGACATGTGACTGTTCCTCAAGTCATAACACAAGGACAAGGACAGAGACTCCTGCACGTCCGTCTCGGAACGTTATCCGTCTTCCCGAGTTTTTCCAGGAGGCGGGTAAGAATCTTACCCGATAAAATTCCGCTGCGACGAATATTCTTAAAAACGCTGACACTGGAGACTCCTTCCATAAACGCTAAACCCACGTCTCCTCTCTGCAAGTTCCGCACAGCGTTTAAACGTGTCGGCCCCTAGGGTTATCTGATCAGACACTGATATCAGAGATATCATCAATTCCTTTCAGCTTTATTCATCACAGCGTGTCTTTCAAGCACACGTTTGAAAACGAAAGGTGGAGTTGGGTAACGGTGCTCTTGTGTGTTCCAGTTTTTCGCACGGTGAGGCTTTTCTTTTAAAGAACGTCATGTCGTATGTTGTAAACATCGACTGTTTTCTCGCTCCGGTGAAGTTGATACGGTTTTAGTTTTAATGCTGCGTGTTAAAGATGATGCATTACTCGTATTAGTTTATAGCAGGACGTGTTTAGCTGCGCTCATCGGTGCAAGGCATCATGGGATTCAGGAATATAGTGAGACGTTTCAGCTTATGATGAAAAGCAAGCAGATAACACGTCCACCTCCCTGACCGTCACGAACCCCGAGCAGGCCTGGCTAACGATTAGACAGAGGAATAAAAGCCTCAGCACACGGAAGCGTCTCGTTCCCGTTCTCCCTGCTTGCTTTGCCGTTCTCGAACACAGGAGGACGACGCCCGGCTCTTCTCTTCATCTTTATCAGCAGAACCGTTATGCAAGAAATCAGCAGGACACACAGCACGCTAAGGACTGTGACGGCTGTGTTCTTCACTCCACAGCTTTGATTCTCTCCACCTAAAAAGCAAACAGACAAAAGAAAGCATGTCAGCTCCATGAATTTAGTGTGTGCCTGCAGGGTCCACTTCACCTCTAACAGCCACTTCCTGTTCACATTACATACTTAAGTAGCCCAATTTCTTAGCTTGACGGCCGTTCCTGACTGCCTTGCTCTGCTCGTACAGCTGTTTACAGCTGCTAGAATCTTGTCTGCCTTTGCATTTTAATTTTTTTTTATCTGTATAACAGTTTCACTTTGGCGCGTGTTCACGCGTGTCCTTTCCTTCCACTGACTCCTTAATTATCAATTCGTTTAATTATTCATGGTGCTTTTTTATTAGCGATGGACTTACCGTTACCGTAGCTGCAGTCACGTGAAAAAATACGTACATCCCATGGAAAGGGTTGCTTTTTTTTTTTATACCAGATTTGAACAAGTAAACATTTCACCCTCTTGAGTCTACTGATGAAAGTGATGTACATGAACACGAGCAATCGTTTATTCAACACAAAGATCAATAGATGGTTTGTTCCTCAGTAGAGAAAGTACACAAGTGCACCTTTGGCCACAGAAGCTATTATTACCCCCTTTAGCAGAAAGGACTTCCTGTATGGATGTTTTTACCCAATGTTCCGCCAGTCTGGCATCAGCTTGCAGTTATTCTTGACCACTCTTTCACACTAAACTCCTTATTTAGGCAGGCGTTTGAGGGTTTCCTTAAATGCACCGCCCTTATCAAATCATGGGGTTCAAATCTGAGCTTTCTTTAGGCCATTCTGTAACACTCCATTTCCTCTTCCTGCTTCTTCTTGCTTTGCTGGAATGTCCAGCTTCAGAACAACTTTAGCTTTTGGACAGCCGGCTTTTTGTGACATCACGGCGGATTCAATGGTTGCCAGACGCCGTTTCCCGGAGTAAGCAAAGCAACGGCAAAACACTTCCCCCATCGTGCTTCACATGAAGTTCGTTTCTTTTCAACCCTTTATTTCATTCCTGTTCTTAGAAACCGGGCTCTGCCTAAACTCTCGCTGCCAAACCCATGCGCTAATATTGTTTTTGGGCAGCGAAGGTCTCTTATACAACATGCATCTCCTGTAAGGTTCTTGGAGACGTGTTTTCACATCCAGCAGCCTCTCAGGCTGATTTTGCTGGGCAGCGTCCTGGACCAACTGGCAGTCGTGTCCAATCAATGCCGCTTGTACCTGATGTTCCTTAAAAGGTCTTTCTAAACCCCTTGCCCGACTCTGAGGCATCCACACTCGTCTGGTCTTAGGACCTGTTTTCATGAGCGCTTGTAGGATCTTGGCATTCAGCAATAGCTAATAGAAGACCAGATGTTCGATGTTAGAGTTATGCAACAGATTCCACTCGCACCTCAGAGACTTCAGGCTCAACTTCAAGTTCAGGGTGCTTTTATTGTAATTTCAACTATATATATATATATATATATATATATATAAGATACAGTACAAAATAACCGCTCCAGCAGCTCCGAGCCATCCTGACCGACGCCATTATGTTTGAGATGTCAGTCATGTTCGTTAGCGTTTCGCAGGTTCGTCCGCTTTGAGCGATCTCACAGTCAGCGCATGGAGAAGCCGTGCATCCAGGCTGGACAAACGAAGAACACGCTGTCCGGTAAACACACTCCCATTCAACATGACAAACACGTCATAGCTGAATCTGCCATCGACACGCGCACACACGTGGGTGCCCGGACGCATGGCTTCCTGGAAGAGTCCGTCTCCAAAGGAGAACTTCACGCAGCCGCGCTGTCCATTTCAAACGGTCTGCGTTCAATGAACAGCGTGAAACTGCAGTGTGAGATCTGATTATTTGATTTCTCAGAGGTTTGAATTCCACCAAGCGTGATGAGTGATATAGAAACTTTGGCGAACATGTCTTTGCCGCATTTGAATGAACGTTCAGGAGGAACCAGGCTTCCTGTTTAGTTTTTAAGGCCATCCTGTAGCAGACGGGCAGAGAGACAAAGTACACAAAATGTCCTGAAAGGAAGCTTCTCGTCCCATAGCCTCAGACGCACTTTTGCTCTACACTTTCTGGAACACTCCTGCGTCTCTGGAGTTTTCGAGTACTCTGATTATTTTTGTAAACAGTCCGTTTTAAAGCCTTCAGTGCTTAATTAGTGTGTGGTAACACCTGGTACGTGGGACGAGGTAATTAACAGATGCTCGGTACTATTTGTGTTTCATGACTGTAATCAGTCATACTGTTTGTGGGAATAAGCTCTCCTTGTGTGTGTGTGTGTGTGTGTGTGTGCATGCGTGCGTGCGTGCGTGCGTTGATTAACCTAAGCCACTTAACAGAAGGGTGGATTGAGAAACGTGAGATTTTGTGAGCTCACACACTTGTTTCAGAACAAAAGACGTAACTGTGTAACAAATCTAAGCCAAAAGCTGATCTGTATAAACACAATGTGGTGTGGTGTCCAGAATACTGTAACCCTGAACGAACAGTCATTCCAGACCCTGCTGTGTATGCCCTGAATGATGGAGGGTTGAATGAGTGGGATTTCTCAGAATAAGTGTGAGCCATGTTAAACATGGCTGGAAGAATTGTGTGGACCGTTGGGACACACACACACACACACACACACACACACACGGCTGAACGATCACCTTTATTCTCCGTTTCACTTCACAATAGCAGTGAAAGGTTATCTGTTGAGCGTGAAATCTTTCTTCACATCAGTTGCGTAACAGAACAATGTCTGTGTATCTGCCGCACTGAGGATGCCAATAACCCGGAGTTATTACATAAAATCACTCCGTAACTGCACTTAGCATCGCCGCCCACCCAAATTTCTATTCCTTCCACCGTACTGAGAAACGTCAGCAGGTTTCCAGCTACCAGAGAGCGTTATTATGTTATTATATTATTATATTATAACATTCATATTACGTTGAACAGGATTTAAGAAGCTTTGGCCGTAACACCCCTGAACACAGTGTTCTAAGAAAATCCGCTGCAATTACGGTTAGCTTTACTCACTTCTATAAAAACTACAATTGGGCAAATGTAAAAAAAAAACAACAACATCATTCTCACTTCCTGAAAAGTGATACAAGTGCTCATGAATCAACATTTTGAATCCATTTGAAACTGACCAAATCAACTTCATCACACACATCAGCCAAAAGATCCCTCAGATAAGTTTAACGCCTGAAGCTCACATCTTACACTGCTAACAAGCAAGAAAAGCTAACCGGGTTAGCATTGTGCAAGCTGCAGGACTTCGCAACCCGGCTCTTTCTCAACAGTGGCCGATTCAGCCGTCTACCAGGTGGCGTAAACGGCTTCGACTGCGGTCGAGTAATGATGTGCTGTAAGAGACCGATATCCCTCCCGGCTATACTCCTGCATCACACCTATTATTCTCAACAAAGGAGCCGTATTCAGGGGAAGACAACATGCTGGCTGAAGATGAATGACTTAAATGAGAATAATGTGAGGATACATGATCCCAAAATATTATTTGTTCCCTTCTGAAGGTGTTGTGATTCATTCTGCCTGTTGGGTCATGGTGTGACCCACAAAGCTAAACCAAATAGCTTCCCTTTTTTACTCAGTAACTTTTAAATGCCTTTTGTGTTCATCCTCGATCATAAATTACAATAAATGTACATAAAGTAGGGCGGAACGGTGGCGCGGTGGTTAGCGTGCTGAATGCGGGTAATGTGTGGCTGTTTGGCTGTTCGTCTGTAGTAATGTTTGGCTGTTCGTCCCTGTGGTGGATTGACGACCTGCCCAGGGTGTACCCCGCCTCTCGCCCCGAAGCTGCTGGGACTGGCTCCAGCTTCTCAGACGGATAAAGCGGTTTAGATAATGGATGGATACATAAAGTATCAGAATACTGGGCAAACCCAATATTGCAAAACATGAAGCTTTTTCTGTTTCTCAACAGAAATCACTGGGCAGATAAAAAAAAAAAGGGTTAGGGTTAGGGTTAGGGTTAACCCTAGGGTTAGGGTTAGGGTTACTAACCCTAACCCTAACCCTAACCCTAACCCTAACCCTTCGCTGGTCGATGCTCGTCGCTGAAACTGTCGGGGGGAAAAGCTGGACGCAGGGAAGTTCACTTACACAGCCTTCTGGAGAAAAGACTGAAATGTTTAAATGATATAAAATTGAAACTAACTCGTCTGGGGGTTCAAAATGTTCCACAATCTCTTCAGTTTGAAGACTTTAACATCGAGTGGAACAACACGGACTCTTCTTTCCGTAAAAAGCCGTCTGCAGGTTTCCCCACAAGCCTTCAGCGTTTAAAGGACATCGAGGGAAAAGCTGCACCGCGCCGAGTTACTTTATTTGTTTCGCTCTGGCTCATTCATTTCCTGACCAATAATTTGCTGTTGAGACCATTAAAGCTTCATGTGTCGCAATATTGGCTTTGCCTCATTCTTTCTGCCCAGGAGTGTAAATATGAACATAAATCTATATTAATCTGGAGCGGTACGTTCTAATCATCCAGTGTTAAAAAGTGAAATCTTTACAGAGTGATATTGCAATTTGTTGCGGCTCCGTTACCAGCGAGTTACTGTATATTTACAAGTTTCACCTTTCAGCATTGCTGTAATATTTTAGTAATTTTTATAATTATCAGCTAATCAAATGTCTTGATATGACTGTACAGGATTTCTCAGAGCCATGTGAACCCCCCTTTATAAGCTCTCAGTGGAAGATTCGAAGACATACATAAGTCAAACCCTGACTTTTAGCACACACACACACACACACACACACACATAACACTGAACTAACATACACACCCTAACTGACTTATGCATATCTAAGAAAGGTGTGTTTGTACGAGCGATTCCTCGGCTGTCTCAATCACTGTGTGAAATGAATCAGTAACGCGCTCCCACACATCACAGCTCTCCATTTCCTGCTCCATCGCTTCCACGGTAACATTTTAACGACAAGCGGTGCCTTGTAACTCTTGATAATACTGTAGAATGGCAGCTAACAATTTTAGGTTAGTTTCCAGGAGCTCCGGATTGAAAGGATTTCTAAAGCTTTCTTTGTGTACTACATTTATAGAGGTTGAATAACATTAATTCATAAAAGCATGGTCTGAAACTGTTCCTGTTCTCAGTGGTGCAACCTTTGTACCTGTAGTGTATCATTTACCCGCAAAAAGGGTGTGTTGTGTACCGTGTAGGTTACAAGTAGTCCTTAAGCTCCAACGCTGTACCTTTTGTAAAGGTGTGCTTTTTTCACATCACAATAGCATGTAAAAGATACACGCAAAAGGTATAGACAGGTGTAGTGTTCCCCTGAGCGTACCTCCCGAGTGACAAAGACAGCTACAGCTTAGTATTTGTTCCCTGACAGAGATATCTGCAAGAATCTAATCGTCCACTTTGGAAATGCGATGCGACAGATGTGTTATGGTTTAAAAGGAAATACATATCTTACGTTACCAACACTGATGTCTATATTTTGTGCATTTTATCACCAGGGCGACTGCATTCTGATCTGCTTCCCTCTAGACGCTGCAAGAAGCCGCCTACGATGCCTGTTAGAACAGGCCGTGGAATGTGTTTTCCTGTTCTTCTAATTTACGCCCCGAATCATCCCTAGTACGCGGCAGGACAGATGTGCTCATGATCTCAGCACCTTAGAACAGTAGAATGATCGAGATCCAAACGTCCTGCCAGCTCTCCGGTCGAATGTGTCACATCTTCGTGGAACAGTTTCTGCAGCTCCTCGTCTTCCGCTTGCTTTGGTCTGTCACTTCTCAGCTTATCTAGCTCGAATCCATGTCTTTGAAACTTAGCGAACCAGTTCTTGACCAGAGAAATGCCGATGGCAGCGATCGTGGCAGCGATCTGCCACGTGCCCCGGTGCCCCGGACCTCCTGAAATCCAAGACGACTTCCGTGGTGTTTGAGGTTTCCAGTGTTCTTTTCCTCACTGAGCACCACTCTATCAGTCCCTGGACCTTCTCTGTGTACGCTGACTCATCTCTCCCTCATATGAGTGTATTTGCATCAGCGGAATTGATGATGATGGTGGCGGTAGCCTGTGCGGAGCGTGAAAGTGGAGGCGAGGTCATGGGCAAGATCAACATTTTTTGGGTTTGTGAGTAAGTCCTTAATCCAGATGGGGAGGAAGTGGGGGGCCTCAGACGGCTTGCTGGCTAGTATTCCTGGAATGACGGTATTAAACGCTGAGCAACCTTTCATAGCTCCCGCTGTGTTTTTAAGGTTCAGCGCTACCGTCGTTCAGCGACGGCTTCTTCTGTGGATCTGTAAGCAAACCGATGTGGCTGAAAAGTGGAAGGCAGGCTGAAGACCGGGGGCCGGTTCCACAAAACACCTTAATTATGACTCTTACATTTACAGCACAGTTTTTCCTTAGATGCTTTATTTACTCAATGTTGTTGCATGGAAACCCTTAAAGGTTTCCTTAGTTAAGGAAAACTGTTTAGGGCTTTACTGCATCGAAAGAGTTTTTCCAGCAGTAAAATTATACAGTTTCCATGGAAACTGTTTGTTTGTACTGTAATCTGTTTGTGATAATCTGCTCACAAGGTTGGCCTATTTAAAAAAAAAAGTAGAAGGAAAGAAGAGGCAAGAAAACCAAATCGTTCAGAGGAGGAAAAGATTATACTTTCGGAGGAAGGCAAACCATGTCTACAGAAAAGGAAATTTGATCCATAGATAACAGCAAGACGTAAAACAATGAACGTGGGAGGGGTACCTTAAGTTGTTCTGCTTATTTTGGTTGCTGAGCTCTCATGTGCAACAGTTTAATAAACTTTAAGGGAGTCCTGAAGTATAAGACAGAAGATAACATTTTTGATCTCTTACCTTTTTTTATTTGATCTGATTTTTCTCACATTTTACGGAATTTTATTGATCCTTAACTCAGACTTCAGGGAAAAGATGTTTTGCACAGCAGATGTCGGTCTCCCAGAGCACTTCATAATTGCTGTCCGAGTGCGACTCGTCTATAATCATGTAAGGGGAGAGGCTTTTTGGAACAGGGATGAAGGGATTTAGGCAGGGTAGGATAGTGGCTAATGACAGGAGAGGTAGAGATCAGAGACGAAGATCCCAGGCAGCTAGTCAGCACACACTTTGCGTACCTTCCCGTGTACAGTAACTTTGGCATCATCGACATTGGCATCAGTGTTGAAAAGAGCTCATGGGATTCCATCTGAGATTCAAAGCTTTTGAGAAACATTTTTTCAAAAACATCTCTGTTTCCTTAACAGGACAGTGTTGCAAGACGCAGCCGTTTTTGGAATCAGTTGTACCGCTATCATGTGTCCTGGGTTTATGTAATCGGTATTGTTACACGTCAGGAGTATTAGTTTTAGTCTTAGTATTTTGAAGTAAAGACGCAGGATCACAGTTCAACTTTACGGCTGTAAACGTATCTTTGAGTTATTATTGTCATAGCGTGGGAGTCGAGGCATATTCATCGTGTGACGCGGAATGAAGTGTTTTATTCATCACAGGAATGTTTGACTTATAATAAAGAGATTTTTGGACGCAGACTCTGGAGAGAACAAGGCACACGTTCTGTGGTTCTCTGCGCTCTGCTTTGTCAGTACAATGCAGATTTATCCTCAGATCAAATTTTTCTCAAAGCACATGTTCTCATCATCATCATCATCGTCGTCATGTAGGCGGAGCGGCAAAATGGCACTGGAGGATTATATTCAGTAAAAGAACTGTTTTGGGGAGTAAATCTAAGCAAAACTGGGTAGTGTTTAAGAGAACCATGCGCCCATTCTGAGCGTGTTTGATTAAAGCCACATGTGGGTCACTTGTGCTCAGGTATGCTAAAAAAATGTTAATTGTGTCAAGAAGCTTGGAATGTGGATGTACATATTTGTCTCCCTGGAGAAACCCATATATGTTTTATGTAGAACCCTTACAACCTAGCGTTTAACTACAACCGCTTTAGGAATCTCAGAGAACCCCTGAAGAACCCGTTTGCCCTTAACTGCAGCACACTCGGGTTTCCGTACACAATTCGTTCTGTTCTTTATTTTAGGATTAATTACCATATGTGATGCTGACAGGTCTGAGTAGAACCTGATCGAGGAGCCGGTTCCTTAGGCTGAAGATGACCTTCAGGGAAGAACTGGAAGACACGTGGCTGCTCTTTAGATGATACAGTCCCACGGCTCCACCGGCTCCACCTGCGTCCTCGCTGAGCTCGGTGTGGTCGGTGAGGACCTCGCCGTTTTCTCCCAACCAGCTGACCTCCGGCTTTGGGAAACCCTCGGACTCGTAAAGCAGCGTGACGCCGGAGCAGCTCACGTTTATTCTCAAGCTCGGTTCTGTGTAGAAAGCTAACATAAACACGCGCACACGCGCGCACACACACACACACACACACACACACACACACAACTGATTTCACATCGATAGGATTCACTAAAGCCAAACTACCTGATAATATGTGGGCATGATGATCAGATAAGGTTCAGTTTCGTATAAATTCATTCCAAACAGCTAAAAATAAAGTGGTTGTGACTGAGGACCCGTACGTGGGCTCAGACGTTTATTTACTGGACCTCAGAGCAACAGTTTGGCCAAAAAAAACCCATTTACATGTTTTATCTGGGATGTATTTTCTAATATGTTTGATTTAACACTGGAGCTATATGAGATTAATAATATACTGTTATCCTCAAGGCTTGTAGTGCAAAGCAAAAGGTTAATGTGGCTTATAATTAACTTTGTTTAAAATGACACATTATGGCACTAATGTGTTTGTACAGTTGCGATTTCTGCGGTTGTTTTAAAGTCATCAAACTGAAACTATTATTATCTGAATCCGTTCTAATCACGCACTCAGTTATTACAAGAAAGTGATTCAGCTTTGAGATTAAGATGTGACTGTGGAATGCAGGAAACCCATACTGGGAAGAATGGTGCGGGGCTCTGAACATTTCCCAAATACCTAACCTTTAGACTGGTATAAAAAAAGAGAGAAAGGGAAGTGAAAGGACTTCAGTCCGAGCCAAAAAGTCTGAGACTGTTACCGAGAACTGTTGATCGTAAACCATTCCAGCATAGTTACTTATTAACTGAACATTATTCAACTCTTCATACCTCCATATTCCAGCTGCACCCGGGCTTTGTCCGTGCCCTTGCTGTTGCCCACCGTGCACAGGTACTCCCCCACGTCTCCGGACTCCACCGGCTCGATCCTGAGCGACGCGTTGCCTTTCTGCAGCTCAGAGTTGAACAGCGACGTGCGGCTATGGTAATGCGGGTCCTGTACCTCCGGCTGATCATGCTGGTGATAGAAGCTGTGGACGACACGGGAACTCGTCACCAGCTGCCAGGTGACAACCAGGGATGAAGGGTCGTCGTCAGGGGTGAACAGACAGCCCAGGATGACCGGCTGATCTCGGACCGCGACTACTCGACCTGCGGGCACGCTCACTTGAAAGCCTGCAGAGACACAGACATGCTTAAACTCATTTTCTCCATATTTTCACTTCACTCCCTTCCACACACATACACCTGGCATGCACCTGACGTAAGGAATAAAACAGTTAGGGGTGTGCTGTTATAGGAAACTAATCCACGACGTAGTGGTGTGATGGAGCGGAAATACCTTTACCACCCTGAAGTGTTTTATTCCTCTTAACCACAGCTATTTGCCAAAAGATTTTTAATTTAAGTAATGAATGACATATCATGGTTAATGCAAAGCAAGTTCAGCTATAATCAGTCAATATTGTGGACCTCGTTCCATTTACACCACTGACAGTGGTAGCGTTACGATCAGGTTTGAAAACATGCTCGTTTTACTGTTCTTGCCTAAGTTTAGATGGTAATTCCCACACCACTAACCATTAAAGTAAATGCCTGAAAAGTGCAATATGGTGTCCCTCAAGGTTCTCATTAAGGCCCCCTTTTGTTCTTGCTTTTGCTCTCAGTCTTGGAAGGATAAAGTTGGCTTTCACTGATTACACAATTTGGCCAGAAAAAAATGAATTTCAGATTTCTTGGTCATACGGTGCACCTCGATCCAGTAGCCAGAGCATTTTACATTTAATTAATTACATCAAATACAGAAAATGTGAGTAAATAAAAACCCACCAGGGATTTACTGAGATACATACAATAAATAGAAACATAAATGGGAATTATTACGTGCTTCAGATGTCTTTATTTTGCAGTTTGTTCGGCTCTGCTCATGCACGTCTTGCTTATGTCTTCTAGTGTCACTGTGCTCTGGGAGGGGATTTTTATACATGCCTATAATGTGTAGCATTAAGCGTTCAGCACCTCAGACTCCCCCCAGCATGCTGTACATTCATCCTGTATAAACGGTGTCCTTGTGTCCCGCTCATATTTGAAGTCCACACCTGCCCTCTTTTTCCTCCACACGAACTAGAGGCATTTCAGCTGCTCAAACACTGCAGCAAAAAAACAAGTTCTAAATCGTCCCCAAATGTCAGGAAATAAAGTGAACGCTTCTTTCACTTTCCTGACATGAACAGCAAGTAGGGCGAAATGAAGAGATGAATATCCGGAGGCCATTAATATTCGTTTTCATTAATATTGAAATGGCTTAATGGGCAAGAACAGACATGCTCAAGCCCTGAATAGAAGCTGGATCCATGGACTTGTCCTGCTTTGACAAAGAAAACATAGCTATTAATTTACTCTTATATTCTTTATGTTTATGCAAAACAACAATGTAGGCAAACTCCTGCATAATGGCAACCGCCATCGGTGTGTTCTGAGTTGTTTAAATACACCATGTGCTTTCCACAGACTTCCAAACGATTCGGAACAAGAACTTCTACTCAGGACCTTGGTAACTCGACATTACATAAACCTTGAAGGTTGAAAGGATGTGCTTTAGGTTTAGTTAAAACTGAGGCCTACAGACATTCGGAGAATCTTTAATAAAATAACGATTTTGTCCTGAAATGGAAAAAAGCAGCTTCTGAAAATATTCGTTCCTGCCTTTGATCAGATGTATTAAAGTTTAAAGTGATTTGCAGGCTGTGGTAATTCACCCCATTTTATACATTTCGATTAAAACATCCCAAATTGTATATTTATTAAGGTTAATGTGTTGTATTACCTTTAAAATGTCACAAATTTCCAATGGAAAGCTTACATTTGTTCTTTGTTATTCCTGTGCTTTTGTTTACATTTTTGCAATGGGCTTTTATTTTGTTTCTAGTCCTTTCTCTCCTTCTGTTGATTACTCTAATGTGTTCGCCTGTTCTGTGTTTCATCTTATTTATGTTTCGGTTCATGTTTGGTGAAGTCTTGCCAATTGTACTGCGCATTTCTGAGCGTTATTTCTTTGTCTGCTATTTCCGACTCTTGCTCTTGTTATCGTTTCTGAATGTGGATCTCCCTTCATCGATGTAGTCCACGCTGAGTCTACGCACTCGCGTCCTGCCTCCTCACACAGGACGTTACAAAAAAGTCAAGGAACAGCTTGCCTCCTGGTGACTCTGTTTAGTCTAACACTGGGCGTATTTGGGTGTATCGTAATATATCACCTGCAGGTGCAAGCCTTTAATACAAACGTTGTCTGTATTATTGCCGTTTCTTCTGGCCGACTCATGAGAGCTGACTTCTGCAGAATCTTAAGGGGCCATAGGAAGCGGTTGGGGATTTTAATGGACGGGTCTGTTTGTTCTGGATGTCAACAACGTTTTTGCAGTATTAAGGAACGCTACTCTCAAGCCAAGTGGAACAGATCTAGTGCGCCAAACCCTGGTTTTATGGTCAGAACACAAATCCGTTTTGTTTCTGTGAAAAGACCCTTTTAGTACAGTTAAAAAAGTGCCAGAACATGATGAAGCAGAAGCTCTTAAAGGGTACTGACATGGCACAGAGTTTAAAGGAGGAACTGTAGGCTAGAACCGAATTTGAATACGAACAAACATTGAAATGATGATATATAATAGCTCTAATTTGATTTGGCTGCTGATTTTTTTTTAAAACACAGACCGTTTGCTTTTTCGCTATTTTATAACGTTCTGTGTATGAATTCTGACTTCTGAGACAAATGATGTAGTTTAAGGCGAATAATTCATGCTTTAGACGATGTGATGCCTGTGACAGTTTAGACCTTAAGTGCAGTTCTTCCCGGGTGACTTGTTTAAAGGTTAAGAGTTTTAGAGAAATAAAGATAAAGCACCACTCTTCATGCTGCTAGGGTTAAGGAGCGCTTAATTTCAAATCCATTCAAAAATAAAGTCAAAGTAACCGTAAAAGGATAAAAAGTATGACATGTACTTTAATAATGAAAAACTGATCGGCTTCAGCACCACTTCATCACAACACCCTATGACTGATTATTTTCCTATAACAGCAAGGCACTCTGTGCCAAACAGATTTCCAAACAGAGACACGGAGAAACACAGGAAATAATCATACGGTTTATTTCAGGTCAAAACTGCAGACGGTATGTTTTACAGTATTTTCTTTTAAACACACCAAGGCAAGCACAGAGCCAAATAGAACACCAAGGAGTGCAAAAAAACCCCACAGACAATGGGAAACATGTCTCTCCACAGACCAGACCTACAATACCTTGTGATGACTATACAGTCTAATTACTGTTTGTGTAAATGAATAAAGAGAAAACAGAGGACTAACCACAGCTAGAGTAAAGTGTGATCATAGCAGAAGTGTTTGGATCATCAGAATTCTGATTCTTTGCCAGACTTCAAACAGGCTCGGGTCTTAAAGCCACGGGAAATCAAAATGGTTTTCTGGTGGTTTATTTGGTAGAGCTTCTCTTACGAGTCCACTGGCATCAGAGAACTAAAAAAGCTTTTGTAAATATTCTTACTTTCATTTTACTATTTATAATTTCCAGGAAATCAGGCTTCCAACTTGTGTCCAATCAAATGCTCTATAGGACCCATTTGTCCCGCCCTCCTAATCAAACTGCGAGTCCTGAACAGTTCAGAATCCGAACCATAAGCTGATTCTGATAGAGTCTGGTTCCTCTCAAGGTTTCATCCTCATGTCGTTTCAGGGAGGGTTTCCTTTGCCACCGTCGCCGCAGCCCTGCTCACTAGGGATACGTTTATAAATTCATATGTTTGAAATCTATAAGCGGAATTTATATAGTTCTGTTAAGCTGCTTCGTTTCAAAGTCCATTATTAAAAGCGTCACACAAATAAAACTGAATTGACTTGAATGTTGCAGTTACAGTACAAGCCAGTTAGGATCGAACGTTGGTCGTGCAGCACTTTAACACGAACACGGCAAACTTCCACGTCGGACTGAGAGACAAAGAAAGATGTGTTAGCTAGCCTACTGTTAACTATAACTTGCTGGCGTGTAGGTTCGTAGCTAGTTTACCGATCACAGAGTCGCTCATCTTAGCAGCAACCACAAGATCATCTTTGGTTTTCAGAAAGAATAGAAACGTATAATGAGGTCTTTATACTATGTCAGAAATGATATTATATTACTGGAAGCAAAATAAAGAACAGAAATGCAGGCTATAGGCTTAAGCTACTTCGTCAACTTGATTACGACGTTTCTGCAACGTGACACCGGCTCTACATTAACACCCACTTAAAGTCAATAATGATTTAGATAGTTCAGCAAAGATAAGCTAGCTAGCTAACACACACCAGTAACCAACTGCCTTTGAGCATCAGTGTCGTCTCTGGTCGTGGTGTTACGCAAATCCAGAGTTGATTAAAAACCAGCCCACTGTACCTGTTGTGTGATAGGGAAGAGCTAGCTGTACCATGAGGAAGTGGTTGAGGAAAAACAGGGTTTATCACTGACAGTGCAAAAACAAATACCTGTGATTGATTTGGATAGCAATAAAATAACTGAGAGCACCTGTACTGGGTGGAAAAACCCAGCATTGCCCTTCTCCGCTCCAGACCTGCTGTTTTCAAAGTTGGCCAATTTTTATTTACGAGTTTTCAGTTGCTACTGAGCTCAGCAATTTGTGCTTTGAACACAGCAGTACAAACACCACCATGCTGGTGGTTTAGCTTAGGAGAACACTAGATTGCTTCGTGTATCAGGGCGCCATCTTGTCTGCGTTACCTTCCGACTCGACACAAGAACTATATACAAAGGGCATAACTGAACCGAGTGGAATCACCGGTATCGTGTGGAAGCCTGAGATTTACATGTAGCACATTTATAAGACTGGATGAACCTTTTATAGAACAATGCTTGAGCGTTTATGTCAAGGTTATGTCAAAAATTGTGAGGCGACAAAGTTTTACGTAGCACATGACGTCGTATGAAAAAGAGAAGAGAGAAAACGCCTCAATTAACGATGAAGATAAAGAGCATTCGGAGATAGGATAGGACGGCGTTCTCCAGGTTAACAGACGACACAACAAGATGCAACTCCCATCGGACGGCTCTCAGACAAATCCAAGGATGTTCTTTTACAAACCTTTGGGTTTGGAAATTGTTACAAATCACCACGCTGTGTCTGGCTTCCAACCATACAACCAAGCCTAACCTCGAGCTTGTGGCAAAACAGCGTTTCTCAGAAACAGAGCAAACATAAGCAAATAAATGCTCATGCAACCACAACCACATCACGATAATTTGGATATAAACAGAAGAACTAAGAATGTCCCATGCAGACCTAATGTTAATGGTTCTCCACCCTTAAGAATATTCCGGATCTGCTATTCTTAATAAAAACCTTAAGGGAGGATGTTGTAAAGTTGCAGGGCATTAACAGGGTTACAGTTTACAGTCTCAATACACAGAATTTTATAAAATCACAATTTTGAGAAATGTTCTAGCAAAGATCCTAGCTAGTCTTAAGTTTGTCAAAGGCAAGTGTTGCCTAGTGTACGCACGTTTCAAGTGACCTGTGTGGTCTGCGTAATGAGGACCAGTCTGCGAGTCCTTCGGCGAACAAGTAAATCATCTGGTCAAATGGACCACAAAAAATCCACACTCCCAGTATTGCGTAATCTGACTGTGTCAATCAATCAACTATAACCGCCAAGAACAATCAATCTTATTGTGTGAAAGCTGGAGATGTAGGAAAATCAGGTCAAACAGGTCCAGCTTGTACCATTTATTTAATAACGTTAAACAGTAACGATTGTTGGAATTTGATCTGTCTATCTAAACTAGCAGCGTACCTCATATACGTACAAGTGAACGATGTGAGGATGGAATGGACCCTGCACTCGCTGCCTGGCTGAGCAGCGTCTCAAATGAAATTTCCTTTTATAAGCAAGAGAACATATCCTCGTTTTTGATCAATTAAACAAGCTCTTGTGGGTTTCCTCCCACAGTTCAAAGACATGCAGATTAGGTCAACTGGCTACTCTAAATAGCCCATAGGTGTGAATGCGAGCGTGTGTGGCTGTTTGT
>JAQQZR010000038.1:27450355-27461569 GCA_030068235.1 Notoglanidium macrostoma | reverse complement strand
ACACACACACACACACACACACACACACACACACACACACACACACACACACACACACACACACACACACATAGAGATCTATAAATTCCTTCGTTTTCTGGCCCGAGGATGTTTTTTTCCCTATGGGGTCAGGAGTGTGTATTGAAACCCTCCCACAATGAAAAAGATCATGACCTCCAACTCCTCCTCAGAGGAGTTCCCTTTAATTGGCCCAGATGGAGTGTTTGTGTGTGTGGATGTGTGTGTGTGGGTGAAGAGGTTAGAGTACTTTAGGAAAGTAAAGCATTATTAACTATTTATAACCAGTATCAGGAAAGAATTTGTGGTCTGAAGAACCGCCAGTTTGGCTTGTTCCTGTAACTTTACTAATGCCCTTGTCCTGGTTCTTGTCCTCTGTAGGTCAATGTGTATGTTCTGGGAAGAACGTTCCTGGTGTTGGCCAGAGAACTCTGCATCAATGCTCCAGCCATAGGTAAACCTTTCATACATCTGTGGATAAGTTAACACACACACACACACACACACACACACACACACACAAGGCTGTTGGATCATATGGCCCAAAAACTCAGGTGTGTGGTGTGCCTGTGTGTATCATCCACGCGAATGCAGTGTTTGTGTTTAGATCCAGAGGGCGCTGTGGCACTGCATTCACACCTTAACGTCTCACCGTATTATCGTCATATAAAAAGAAAAGCACGCTCATCAGACCATTTAGATCTCCCGTGGCTTATTTGATATTTTATTTGAAGTAACGAATCGCCAACCTGCAACCCTGCAGATATTTTCACCCTCCGTATTGTCTCCGCCAGCGTCAAGCCATTGAGAAAATAAACAACGAATAAATAAAACGCGCGCGAGCCGCACTTTTCAAAGCAGTACAATCCATCGTCACTCTTCACAGGCAGATTTGTCTGTGTGAAAGTAATAAAAAAAAGTCAAATGGGTTTAAATTAAGATGTACAGAATGAAATAATAAGCTTAAAGAAATAAATAAGATTGAAGAGCATTCCTTTGAAACTGTGAGTCCAAATCCTCACGTGCAGTAGACGACTTCGGGAACCTGTCCCCCCCCCTCCACCGTCTCACACAGACATCTTAGTGTCCTAGTTATGGAATTAGCCATTTTCTAATCCAGGTCACCTCAAAAGTAGCCTCTGAAAAGGGCTGGTCCATATCCTCATGTGTAGAGGAGAACTTGAGGAATTTGGCCCCCCCCTCGTTTCTGTCCCAGTGTCGACAGTCCAGAGAAAGTAATCACTCGTACCTCTTCATGTCCTATTTCACAGTGTCCTAGTTATGTAATGCAGCATCCTCAAATCCAGGTCCATGATGGACCGGTCCAAGTCCTCATGTGTAGATGATGAGTTCTGGAATCTGCCCCGCCTCCACCCCCGTCCCGTTGGTGCTGTCTGACGAGCTCTGGAACTGAAAGGTGACTTTTCCGCAGCGGACCTCCGTCATGCCGTCTTGTCCAAAGTAGCTAAGCTCTGTTCCGTCCAGAACGGCGCTGACCGTGTAGAAAAGGTCCGGTTCCACCTGCACCGGCTGCTCGAAAAACACGGCGAACACCGAGCTCGACCCGTCCGATACGAACTTGGTCGACCTCTGTGCAAGCACCTCTTCATGTCTCTTCAGCTCGATCTGGACATCGTACTCGCATTCCCGTTCGCTGGATCCATAAAGTCCGAGTCCAGCCACGAAAACGCGCTGATCGGCCGAGAACCTGATGCTGTCACATCTTCCTTGGTATCGCCATTGATTGCTCCGGTACGACGAGGACCGGAATCTTCTGCATCGCTGCGGCTCGAGCCCCGTCCTCGGCGCCACGGGAAAATCCAGCCTCGGTTTCTCGGCTGCGGTGAACCAGAGGAAGATATCGCGTGTCTCCTGCGGAGTCAGGAAGTCAAATTGCGCCACACCGTTGGCGAACTCTGCTAGCGTCATGGCAGGCAGGCGTAAAAGGTGAAGCGCTTCACCTAGAACATCTCGCTTGTTTGAAGCTGTAGCGCTCATGCCACGCCGTTGGCACTCTGCCTCGGCCCACGCCAGTGCCGCCTGCAGCACGGCGGATTCGTTAGCGTTCAGCGAGTCGCGTTGAAGAACGCTCTCTAGCGCACAAGAGTCGAGTTGCAGGAAGCCGTCGGACCTTAGCGCCATCTCAGCCTGGGCGTCGATGACCCGCCAACAGCTCTGCACCAACTCCGATTCATCCAGCGCACGACTGTGAGAAAGCAGTGCAAAAGCGTTACCCGCCTCCAGCCTCGACTCCAGAAAGTGCACGCAAGCGCTAACCAGAGCAGACACAAGGTACTTCTTGGCAGCGTAGAGTGTCCCGATGACCGTTTCTGGCTCAAGCTCAATCTCATCGCTGTACAAGTACCTAGAAAGACAAGGGAGAGGAAGAAGACGGAGTTTAAAAAAACATGCACCAGCCCAGAAACTAAAACGCTCCAGTGTCCTCTGATGAAAACCACAATCCCTGGTTGCACAGTTAACTGCTTTATACTGCAGGCTTTTTAATGACCGTAGCTGGTGTGTTTTTCCTGACCGATAGAATAGTGATCATCTTGCCCGGAGCCTCATTCCTGCTGCTCGAAGTCATCTTTCCTACCCATTTCAAGGCAAATCGCACATCAGTCAAGTCTAATAGCAGATAAATAAGAGGGCAGATCTGCTGAGGCATTAGTGCTCCAGCCTCAATTGCTGGCTGGACAGCATGGTAACGCTGTTATTTTTAAACCAGCAGTAATTAGGGAGTCTTACTTGAGCAGGATTAAAAAAGCAGCCGGTTCCACATCTGGTATCTGGATCTCGGTGTCTCCCTCGGCAAGGTCGCCATAAAACATGGCGCTGAATACAGAGCTCCCGACAGCCAGGACGTACTGAAGAGAGAGAGAGAGAGAGAGAGAATGAATGAACAAAGTCACTATAGACTAAAGTCGACACTAACAAAGTGAAACTCTGGCCTACTGAGGAACCTATGAACATTTTCTGGTTTTAAAAAGTGATATGGTTTCATACTGAAGAGAAAACATTTACTGAGGTGCGCGTGGTGGAAGGGTGGAGCCGAAGACTTCCTGCAATTGAGTCAAATCGGGATTGAATCGTGTTTTCATTGCGATCAAAGCGTGGCCTGGCTGTTTTGGTCCACACCCAAAAGGACCACACAGGGGAGGTTAAACAGCAGATAGACATATTTGAGACCTCGACAACCTCTAGGATGTGCACTACTGAAACCACCAGAACTGTTAATGCTGCTCTTAGACTCCCACTGATGTTCACTTTGATTTGCTTTTCTGACATCCTGATACCTTTTCTGATACCTGACCAAATTAAAGGCATAAAAAAAAAGACGACGTCTGACCACCTTGAGTCTTAATTGCTTTACAGTTCCGTCTAGCTCTAGAGTCTCCTTACTACGTGCCAATAAACAGTCCCATTGGAGAGGAAGCACCATCGTGACGGTCGCGAATGTCGTCACATTGTTCTGTATTGAATGACGTCGTCGGTTATCTAGGTCTAATGTGGTGATCTTCCTTTTTTGACCAATGACCTGTTTCTACGGATCAATATATCGGAAGGAAACCTGAGGGTTCCGTTAAAGATCAGTTCTCGGTAAAGCTTTTTAAACTAACCTTATGTGCTGGAACTTTCTGTGTTGCTCCCTGTGGACCAACAATGAAGTGCACATCCGCCATGTGTTCGTTATTGAACATCGCAGCGTTCCTGAAAGGGGAGAAAATGTTTTGTAAGTCAGACAGCGCTGCAAGATCATCATAAGAAATACTACTAGCTGTGCTTACGTAAATACTGTAGTTGCGAACTTGTGATGTATGATAATAATCCGTTACTGCTTAAAAACAATAATAATAAATATCACTGAAATGAACAATCTTAAAAAAAACCTCAATAGCTAATAGTAATGTAGCTAATAAACAAACAAACATAAATAATAGTAATAATAAAGATGCACAATTACTGAATATTAATGATACATTTAGTACTCATTAGAAGTAATAGTATTTATTGAGGATTAGTACTATATTATCAAAATGACAAATAGTGTTCAGTAGTGTTATAATATAATAATTTCTGGTTTGACGTGTTTTATTATAAGTACTAGTCTTTAGTAGATTATAAATAATTATTAAGTGAGACTGGTTATGAATTTCAGCATCATCGTCAACAACAACAACAACAACAACAACAACAACAAAATGAGGAGTAAGTTTAGATTTGTCGTGCCTGTCGCGGAGGTTGGTGTGTGTGTGTGTTTCCCCGGCGCGGTTCTTCTCCGCGGTGCTGCCACTCTGCTCCGCGGGGCTGCGGCTCTCCTCCTTGGGCAGAGTCGGTGCGGAGCTCTCGCTCTTCCCGGTGACCTCCTGCACCTCGGCGGCGGGTTTCATCTTCCTCAGGGACGCGGTGCCGTCGGCGGTCATGCAGGTCGGCTCTCTGCCGGAGCCCTTTGCGGCTTTCCTGGACTTTTTAAGCGCCGTCGGCAGCAGGAGGAAGAAGGCGAGTCCCTTCATGATCCGGCCGTGATGCGCGCATGACTCCTCCGCTAGGACCGGAAAACTCCGCTGCTTACTCCACTCTCCCTCCGCCGCTTCCAGCCGCACCGTCCCACCGCTCCCAAACGCCTTATTCCTCATCGCATCGTCTTCGGAAACTGATCTCCTCAAAAATAAATAAGCAAATAATTAAAACTCCTTTAAAAACTCGTGTACCTTAAAAAAAAAAAAAGTTAAAGCCGTTATTTATTAAAAAAAAATAAAAAAGGCGAGTTGAAATGGAAACGCTCGCGTTGCTTAGTGACACTTAACGGCTTTCCCGAATGCGGAGATCTGACTGACTTTAGTGTCCTAATAGCCCCGCCCCTCGTCCCACCCACCGATGAGTGCACCAATCAAATGAAACGCTACAGATGCGGCTGTTTGCAGTGCGCGTGTAACTGTGTGTACTGCGTAGTGCGCATGCGCTTCTGTCGACCTGACGAGTGTGAATGTAAACTGTTTATTCATAATAATAATAACAACTTTTATATGTAAAACGTTTTTTCGTCAAACCTCTAAGAGCATAGTGCACAATAAACTAAACGCATAGAAATTGAAGTACTCCAAGCTCACTTTGTGTGCATTTAATTGCTTTCTTTTAATATAATTTTATAATCGACTGTTGTGTATTTGTATTTAATTTAAAATGTATAGTCTTTGTTAGACATAATTCCTTGTTCACTGCATGTTCTAATTTTTGAATAAAAAAAAAATCCACTATGGTGGTGGATTGATTGTTAAATCCCATTAACACTGAATCAATCACATGTAAATGATTGTCATTATGTTGCCAGAGCAAACGCTAGCAGTATATAGTACCAGGCCAAAACAGTTGTAAAATAGGTCAGTTTTGATGCTTTCTTGCCACCTATATAGGACGCTATATGGGTCAAACCTGAATTTTTTTCAGACTTGCTTTCGTAATGAATGCATTTCCTTATTTTGCTTTTGCTCCTCTGGCCGAGACGTTGCACATCTGCTCGTTACCTCTGACTCCGCTGACTACAGCTCATCGTTCACTAACATGAAATTACAGTCATGTGACAAATGATGTAAGATGATAATATGGTAAAAGGGGTGTGTTTGTGTCTCCTTGTGAGATGACGTAATGTACATAATAATAGAAACAATGCAGAGTATGAAAGATACATTTAAATAGGCAACAGTTTAGTAAGATTTGACCAGGTACAATGCTATACGATGTGATTCAGTATTGTGCGAAAGTGATGTATATATTTTCCGTATAGTACATTGCGATCATCAAATTTACATCTTAATAAATGTTATATTATTATTATTGATATAATATCATATTATTGTACTATTTTTAATCTTAACATGTTTGTCAACAGATCAGTCTAAAGGACATTTGCCCTTGTCTGTTTCTCTGACCTTTTTTAGGTCATCCGCAGTTTCTAGCAGAGTTAGGTTTGAAGAGTGGTCTGCCACAAGCCACGCCTCCTTTACATTGACTGGACACCGAGACAAAATCCAACACCTGTGTGTGTGTGTGGGTGTGTGTGTTTGTTTGCAGATCCGTGTCTGTACATCCCTCGCTTCGCCCATATGTTGGAGTTTGGCGAGAAGAGTCACGAGGTGTCCATGACGGCGATGAGGCTCGTGCAGAGGATGAAAAGGGACTGGATGCACACTGGACGAAGGCCTTCAGGGCTCTGCGGAGCGGGTAACCATAGCAACCACTCAACCTATTGACGCCGACCTTTTTAAGGATTTTAAGAAGGACCTTTTTTAGTGAAGGGTGGTGTACACACCCAAACAGAAGCATACACATATACGTATGGACAATGTGTGACAATGTGTATCCATATAAAGGATACACCTAATATTTCACTGGGACTGACTGACAGAATCCACGTATCTTTCAGCTGCTTTCAGTTTGAAGAAAAGTTAGATTAATATTCCGTTTTGTTGCCAGTTCAGTTGTCCTTAATACATAGCTCTCTGCACAAGCTAGCAGCCAATCAGAGCATGCCTGGAGTCTGGAAACAACTGTGATTGGCTAAGTGTGCCATCCAAATAATAGTGTGGGTGTGGCTTTCCACACATGTTAGAAGGACAGGCATGGCCCAAAGTAAAATTAATATAACTCCTACAGGTTAAAGAACTCCATCTCCATATTTCATTACATTTATTTAGTTTATTCAGGGCAGATTTTTCTTATTGTGAAGATATTCATCTTTACTATTCATAGTTCATGTCTCACAGTGCTATTTCTGTGCCATATGATTTAGATAGCATTTTTTTTTTAGCTCTCATGCATTGAGCTGCTAATTTTATTGGACTTTCCTCAAATTATTCCTACATGGCATCATTAATTAAGTCCATGTGAGCGTTTGAACTCGTTGAGAGTAAAAAAGAGCTTCTGGTTGCTTTGTCAGTGTTCATGTATCAATAACGAGTCCGGGAGATGAGCGTATCAAAAAATATGACTGGAAATCATCTTTATGGAGGGGAGTTTTCTTTTTTTTTATAGCATGTGCGTTATATTTTATTATTCAGAAATGTGCACATCTGAATAGTTTTACGGGGGGAGTTTGAGCAGTGTTTAGCCCGAGCGCTTGTTTAAGCAGTTCGAGGATGCAGGTTAAGAGTCTCGGCTGCAACGCTCTCGCGATTTTCATCTCTCACATCGTATCCCTCTGAGCCGTAATGAGAATAAGTTGCCCCTCCTTTTCTGTCAGTTTTTCGTTTTTTGATCTCTCTCCCCTGTCATCACTCTCTGTCCTGGTTTTCTGTCTGAATAATTCACACAACATTAATGTTTCAGGAGCTGTGCTCAGTGATGGGAAGAGCCAGTTTAGGGGAGTTCACTTCATGGTGAGAGACCAAAGACAAAAGGATGAGAACGAGAGAAAGATACAGAAAGAGAACGACAGTCCATGGGGTTTCTGTCCAGCTCTGCATAATAGAGACTTAAACATTAAAATGCAGTTTTATGTCTCACTGAAACAGGAACGCCTCCATTTGCACAAGAAATCTTATATAGAATGCTGATGATTTTTGTCTCTGTCTCTTTAGAGGTGTAAGTGATTGTATGGTTGCTTGTGTTGTTACTTACAGGATAGCAGCTGATAGAACCTTTTTTACGCTGAATTGCATAAAATGTGTCGCGTTTAAACGGACAAGGAGGTTGACGTGGGCAAATATGGTAAAGGTCAAGAGGGGAAGCGGTGCAGTTTCATATGTACACTTGTAGACTTGCGTCTATTAGTAATTTTCATTTTTTTTTAAAGCTTTGTGTCATAACTGAAGATAATCTCTCTGCTTGTGACTTCCACATAGTCAAATCTAATATTTGTAGAGAAATTTGGCTAATGAACATTGGTTACTGTTGTGTATTTTTTTTTTTTTTTGTTCTCTACAGAAAAGCAATCGTATTTTTAATATGTATCTAAACAGTAATGTGTGTGTGTGTGTGTTTTTGTGGTTTACAGCTCTGCTGGTCGCCGCACGTATGCATGAGTTCCGTCGCACCATCAAAGACATGATCGGTGTCGTTAAAGTGTGTGAGGCAACGCTGAGAAAGAGGTCAGGCCTAATTATCGTACTTGCGTCTCCATGTTGATGTTAAATCTCTGAAAATTTGGTCCGTTACTTGTTAAACTTGATCATGTGATGCCTTTGTAAACCCTTTCTACTATTTAACATAAAGTACTGATTACACATTTATTATTGTAGCTTCCCAAACTCGCTAGCAAGCGAGATTATGTTGTCAGTAAGTTCTGTCTTTATTGCTAAGCTGTACATGAAGGCAAAGGAGAGAAAATACACACTCGATATGGTCACATGATATGGTATGCGATTAGCTCCGCCCCTTGCTGACCCGTGAGCACCTGTCACTCGACATTACATTCTGCTCGAACTACGGAAGGCTAAGACATGCTTGTAACCACACCTCTTTCCTGACACGCCCCTTTGTGCCATGATTGACAGGCTGAGCGAGTTTGAGGACACGCCCACCAGCGAGCTGACCATTGACGAGTTCATGAGGGTGGACCTGGCTCAGGAATGTGACCCGCCCTCTTTTAAAAACGGACAGAGGAAGCTCCGGCTGCAGAAGGTCACTCAAACCTTGAGATCTGAAAATATAATACGTAGGCACTTAATGTGATGCGGGCATTCATTATTGCTGTATATTAAAGGGGATATTAGAGGGTGTTTATTGGCCGTTATGTTCCTGTATTCCTTTACACAAGATGAAGTCCATCAGACAAGACACATATAAGAGGCTAATGAAAGGACACTCTGTATGCTAAACCGCTGGCTATGAGCTTCCATTACTAGAAGCTTCAGTGCTGAGCTAAATAAGCAAACTTGAGACAGCCGATTGATCAGATTTGGGGTCAAAGGTGAAAATTGTGTCATGTTTGACTGTTTCTTTAAGGCAGGTTATGAATTAATGTACAGTGTGTCAGAGAGCTGCTTTGCTGATGGGGTTGAGACAGAAGTGTGTCTTTGTTTTCCTGCAGATCGAGGAGGAACTGGCTAAGAAGATCGACGATGTTGAGGGTGAAGTAATGCATCTCTAAACAGGAGACGTGTGTTTTTGTTGAATAAGGAGCTCGCTCAGCTTGATGTGCATGTGTGTGTGCTTGCAGGTGAAATCTCTGGCTATCAGGATGAGATTGAAATGGAGCTGGAGAGCAGTCGACCAAAATCCAGAGGGATCTATGCAGCTTATGCGAAAAATGGTACACACACACATTTTGAGTCTCATGTTTCACATTACACTCCACTTTAACACCTCTTCTTTATCGACGTGTCCTGTGAAAGCGTTTTTATCATGTTACGCTGCTCTGCGGAAGCGTGCGTCTCTCACACTGTACTCGCTTCACTTTCGCATGTTTCTGTTGACGCCAGCTCAATCTCGGCCCAATTAACACTTCATTAGAGAGAGCCGTCCTCATGTATGACAGCGATAGCTGGAGAGGGCTAATTATTAGGCATTCGTGTGTGTGTGTGTGTGTGTGTGTGTGTGTGTGTGTGTGTGTGTGTGTGTGTGTGTAAATGTGTGTCGATGTGTAGCTGTATTGTTGGTAATGATTGACTCTCCGCAGAGCGGAGCTTTGAATAAAAGGCCAAATAAAGCAGGATTTCTGGTTTAATTAAAAAAAAAAAGCCCCCATCGTTAAGCTCGTTAACTGAGCCGTAACGACGTACTTAATCACTCACAGTAACAATACACAGCGGCACGGCTGAATGGAGCAAATGTCAGTGATGACACCGACGCGCCGTTTCATTCTCTGATGATCTGCTCTGCTGATTTCCAATAAACTAATTAACAGGGGAAGGTTAATGATGCTGCTTTTCATTAATAGGGACATTTGTACCCTCCCCTCTTTTGTGAAAAATGTTTTAAAGCAACAGTTCAGCCTATATGTTTGCATGCTTATTTTATAAAAAATTTTTATCGAAGCCTTTGATTTAATAACCCCTTTCTAGACAATTCCGTCTCCGTGACGTCGTCTAGCGTGCACGATCTTGATGATGAGGGCGAGGATGAAGACCTGCGTGCGGCGGCGTCTCACCTGAACAAAGACCTCGTCGGCGACGAAGAGGAACAGTGCGATGAGGAGCGACAGGGTGCCGGAGAGGAAGAGCAAGAGTGTCAGCGCAAGCGCCCGTCTCTGGAGGCTCTGCTCGGGCCGCTGCCCACCGCCGCCAGCCTCGGCCTGTCCGACTCCATCCACAAGTGCGTGGGAGAGGAGAAGGAGAACGAGAGCGGTGAGGAGCGACATCTCCGCATTCATGCTTCACAGCAGCATGTGACCATCACCGCAGCTTTTTCCCAGTACTTTGTTATTGTTCTGCTCTTCTGCGTCGTACATGACGTTATCCGTATTACATTTACAAACCAGCCAATCAGTCATTAAAGTATGTAGTAACAAATAGCTGATTGGATGTTATGGCGCTTTCAAATTTCAAAGCTCATGAACTCGTGGTGTCAGCGTTCTAAGCTAGCTAATGGCCGAAGCTAGCAATTTAGCCAGCAAATAGGTGTTCGGTTTTCATGCACCGACAATGGAAAGGAACAGCGATGGTGACAGACAGACAAAAGTGTCAGGTATATCAACATTTCCCTCAGACGTGGTGGTAAATTGCTGACAACAGTATTCCGTTCCATGGAGTCTTTAACATAACAAGTCCACTCACTGACTCAGAATATTTTAAGTTCTGAGGTTATGAATATGAATATGAGTGGGTTGGTCACGTGGAATACTCTAGGCGCATGTTAAACTCGTGACTGCATTTAAAATCTGGCCTTTATTTAGAAATAAATTATAATGTGTTATAGTGTTAGAGTAGAAATTAATTAAATATAGTGTTCTTAGATTTACGGATTAGCGTAAACCTCACAGATTAGCACACGGTGTGTAAGCAGGCAGCTACTCCTGTCCGTGGCTTTGGAGGAGAAGCCGGTGTTCTGATTGGCCTTGCATGACCGTTATCAGGGCTTTTGATTGGCTGCTCGGTCTGCAGTGTCTTTCATTAACGCCTGTGCTCTTTGAAGCAGCGAGTGCACACCGCACGCTGTCATTAGTGTCTTCTCTTTCATCCACCCACCTTGTGTGTGTGTGTGTGTGTGTGTGTGTGTGTGTGTGTGTGTGTGTGTGTGTGTGTGTGTGTGTGTGTGTGT
>JAQQZR010000038.1:27420460-27436931 GCA_030068235.1 Notoglanidium macrostoma | reverse complement strand
ACCTGCCCAGGGTGTACCCCGCCTCTCACCCCAAGATGCTGGGATTGGCTCCAGCTTCCCCGCCACCCAGACAGATATGATAGATATATATAGATAATGGATGGATGGATGGAATATCTTTGTAATACAGAATTTTATTTAAAAGCACATTTCAAAGGACTATAAATGATCTATACAAATATTTACATCTTGTAGTAACTGGATATTTAATCTATTCCTTTATTTACATTATTGCTAGCTAGAATAATGGTATAGAAACAGTTTTCCTTTCTAGTGATTGTTTTCTTTTAAATGTTCCCTGTAGGAGGGATTTGCGATGGACAATTTATAGACCACAGAAAACAGTTCATTTATTACTAAAGCACAATCATCAGCAGACGTCACTGAGACATATAGGCAGATATTAATGAGGAAAGTTAAGTTTTTTATTCTGTCCTGCCTTCCAAATGTGCAGGAAATCACAGACTTTGTGTTTTATCCTCTTTATGTAACGGTGAAGCAGGTGACGTGGCGACGCTTTCGTCTCATCTCACAACACACTGCGACAGAGATTTGCTCGGATTCATCACAGCGAGACGTCCAGGGAGACCAGCACCTTTTCAAGTCCTTAATCTCCCACCTTACTGTTAAAAAAAGCGCCACCTGTTTGATCCCCAGACATCAGGTCACTGCTCAGATCCTCAAATTCAGTCAATTAAAGGGCGCTGAAAGACGAGCACACACAACCTAAAGCTGCTCAAGGCAGACAGCAGGGGGCGGGGTGGGGGTATGGCTGATGTACGAGGTCAAAGGTCATGCGTGTTCATTAGTCACATGACCGACCCAAAATAAAGAACTTGACGCTCTTGATGAGAGACGCAGGGTTTCCATCTGAGTGTGTGTGTGTGTGTTTTGTGTTGATTTTATGAGGGTAGTGGGTTTTTTTTTTACTATTAAAAAAAGTGATAGAAAGTGATTTATTAAAAAAGTAAAAATCTGGCTTTATAGATAAACAAACAAAAATAGTTTACCACATTATTATGAAGAACATGTGTACTTTTTGGTTTTTTTTTTTTTAATAGTAAGCTTTTTCACACGCCTATTTTATTTTGTTCACTTGTTCACCAAAATTCTCAAAGCAAAAGTTTTGGCACTTTCTGAGACACAAGGTGCCCTAGACGTGTGCGAGTACAGATTAGCTAATCGTATACGCAGTTTACTTAAGAATCATTTACTACTTCAGTCTGATTTTTATTACATATAAAACATTGTCAAGGTTACAAGCAGGCTGTGTTTGTTCTGCATTTCCTCAGATTGTGCCGCAAATTGTTCCGATAGATTTTCTTGACGCGCCTCAGTGAAGGAGCAACAATGGCTCTGCATAAGGAAATTTCCTCTCTTTATTCTAACAGAATGGCCCGAGTCAGAGAGCGAGATTAGATTCGGGACGTCACTCTTTTTTAAACAGTGCAAGAGGGAGAACACGGGGAGTTTACTAAAGCGCAGATAGACCGGGACTGATAACACGACTAATTACAGCCTTACACACCTTATCTCCCTTTCTAATCTTGTTAAACCGTTTAAAGTGTTAGCGATACGAGCGCCCCTTTGCTCTATTAGCGTTCAGCCGAAATGTTCCCACACACACGTTCCCACGTTTGTTTTATCACGGCTGATAATTTAATGGCTGTTGTCCAAAACAGATGGAAGATTTCTGATGAGCATTTACTCAGAAATCTTAAAAAAACAAAAAAAAACAAACCTAAAATGTTTTAAAAATTGCTGTAATATAAAACACCCTGTTTGTGAAAGTTGTAGCTGATACAGCGGCTAGCTGCTTGCTAACGGCTTGTTTGTCTGCGGCTAGCGCTAATACATCATGACATAGCTTTTTTTTTTTCTGAAAGAAGTGTTGTTAGGACACAAACTATACTGTCTAGAATAGGCAACATTTTTTAAACACTAAACAGACATGAATTCTCATGTTTTGTACAGCATGCTAGCCGCTTTAGCAGGCTAGCTAACTAGCACATTTTCAAAACGTACGCTAGTAAATTTCTGTTGGATATTAAAAGATGAACGTAAAACGTTAGGCTGATCAAAATACCTCTGAAAATTGTATGTTATATGTTGCAGTGATTAAGAACCTTGGAAAAATGCTAGCTAATGCTTTAGCGATCGAGACGGCTACAGCGGAGAAAAATAAACTGGCTCGTCATTTCTGCTTTCTGTTGTTTCTTTCATGTTTACAGTAACTGCCGTTTTTTCCCAAAACCGTTTCTTCCTGAGCTCTCTGTGAAGGATTACCTGTGAGGGTTTTCTATTTTTTTTTTTATCTTTTGAAAACTCGCCATTTCTACCATTTTTTTCCTGGTAGACCTGCAAGGTTTATCTTTTCAAACTGGGTCTGTTTGGACAAGCGAAGATCATAAGAAATGTCGCTGTGAAGATCTCGGAGACTAATCCGACGCCATCTCCCGCTTTACCCCGCTTTTATCCCTTGTTTTTTAATCCCTTGCTTTTCATCTTAATTCGAGTCTAGAAGCTCCAAATGCTATAAATAGTAAAGCGTCTGGACTTAAAATAGACTCCTGTTTGTTTGTCTCCACTCCGCTTTTTTTTTTACCCCTCTTTCATCCCTCCATTCTTCTATTGAAACGCCTTCCTTGAAATGTTTCTTTGTTCGTCCGTCCATCATCCAATAGAAATCGTTTCGCTTCATGGAGTGTCGACCTGCTAAGTGTTTATTTTATACACTCTCTGGGAAAAAAAAGAACTTTTTTAAAGGGCTCATCGCGTAATCACTTCCAAATATGGTTGTACTTGAAACCGTTTCTGAAAGGGAAACGCCACACAGAACCTTCAGCGGTTCCTCCAGATGAACAAACAAACTACTCTTTAGGCTTTTTGTCCTTTCGTTCTTCTGTAAGACTTTCTTTTTTTTCTTATTTTAATTCTTCCAAAAGACTTGTTCATCATTATACAGAACATTTCATATGGTTACAGAACTCTGGACCCGTTAAGGGTTCTTTGGTTGGGTGTTTTCCTATCTGAAAAGGTTCTAACCTAGAATTTTTTTTTAGAAAGACCCTTACTATGCCAAGAACCTTTTTGAGAACCCTTTTCCTAAGAGCGTATCTTCGCAGATTATGTTTGCATTTTGACTCTTAGGAAAAAGGTTCTCGAAAGGGTTCTTGGAAGGGTTAAATGTTCTTTGAATCCAAAAATGTCCTTCTTGAAAGCCTTTTTTTAATAGGAGTTCTTTATAAGTGTTCTTAAGGGTACTGAATAAGTCCTTGAGGAGGACTTTGGATGGTTATTGGTTCTATCTCTCAAAATAGGTTTTATTTGAGAGCATTTATTAACTGGGTAAGTGTGCAGTACAAACTCCAAATTATCTGTCATTATTTTCTTCCCAGAACCGATCAGGAGTTTGTCACTTGCCTGTCTTGATACACCGCTCTTCAGGAAAAAGGTTCTTCAAAGGATATTTAAAAGTTCTACTTGGAATACTTATGATTGGGAGACACTCTGATGTAGGGCTCTATGTCAAATCTTTAAGTGTTTCCCAGAAGGGTGACTGAAGAACTCTTAAGGTTGTACATTTTTGTTTGCGCGCGTGGAAGTTTTCATAAACAGTGTACGCAGTGCGATTGTATGACCTTTGGTGTGAGACATAAGATCAACGCTGAATGATAAATACTTGTGAAATAAATAGAACTGATAAACAGATGCAGATAAAGATCAGAGGAACAGGATTGTAATGTGAAGCGCTCTGTTTCTCTCTCCTTAAATCAGGTTCTGCGAATGCAGAAAAGCTACACTGGAGTGGATGAGTATCAGCAGAGGGCGCAAACACACACCCGTCGGCCCAAATGCCCTCACACACGCAGTCCTGGTACTTCTTTGGAACTATTTGGAACTCATAGATCATTTATTTCACTACTTCCAAACACATCTTTATAGTTGTTTCCACATCTATAAGAAGAATAATCCTTTAGAATTTAACATTCTTGGGAATGTTCTGGAGGATTCTGAAGTATAATCTCAGCCATTCATCATATTAGCCATTATTTAGGTAATATAAAGGTTTCTCTCTGTCTTGGCAATGGATTGTTCATAAACCTCTTCGGGAAATTTACTGCTGCAAATATATTCTCACATCTCGTTACGCTCCTCGACGAAGTTCTCGTTCTCAGCAGCTCGGAGTAAAACAGTTTGAGTTGTTTTTTTCCGATTCCTCCGAGAGCCTGCGAGTTTATAATGGATGGTGGTAGTCAAAGAAGATTTTTCTGATTTTCCAAAAATGTGATGCTGGAGCCAGAGTACGCAATGCTCAGTGCGTGCTCCAGGGCTGGGTGAAAGTTTGGAAAAAGAAGAAAGAAACTACTGGAGCTCTCTCTAGGCTTGCGCATGCCAAAAATGTCATCAGAGTATCTAAGAAACGAAAAAAAAGTCAACAGCCTTTGTTCTTTACGAATCCAGCAAAGAGGTTTCCAGACAGGAAGGTTTTAACTAGACTGCTCTTAAAAAGGCAATATAAATTAGAATGATAAATAAACATGTAATAATCATGTAATTTCTACATGCATGTGCTGTGTATTATTACTGACACCTCTTACCTGAGAGTAATACTTCAAAAATATTTTTCACAAAAACTCTGCTTGCGGTAAGAAAATATAATTAAAAAAGCTATAGACGTGGAAAATGAAACTTTTTCAAATACAGACAATAAATAAGATTTATTACACACGTGTTTAGTATTACAATATTTTTAATTAGATTACTAGTTTCAAAGAAAGTACACTTCATTGAGGTTAAACCTTGACTAGTTTTACTGTTATGTCAGATGATCACTAATGTTACATTAATTACATCCGCTAATGTTACAGTAATTTGATTTAAAATGTTGCCTTTTTTTACTAGTTAAAATTAACCAGTTTTTTGTTGTTATTGTTGTTGTTAATTTAGTAAACCTTTCACTTATTTTTATATGAATTAGAATTATTCCGGATAGGTTACAAGTAAATTAATTGGGTTTATGTTTAAAAAAAACAAAAAAAAACCTTTTTTTTAAACAAAACAACCGTTAAAAGAATCAAAGCGTTACTTAATAGTTATGACCGTTGATCGTCTGTCGTCACCTCCCACCTCCTCGGTGATTGGGTGCACGGGGACGCGCTTAAGGAGAGGGAGGGTGTGATTGGCTGTTTCAGCAGTCGCTCAAACCCCCTGCGAGCGCGTGAGGGAGGGCGTGAGGGCGTGTGCGCGCGCGCTGGTTACTACTTGAACTTTTCCTCAGTAACGCGCTACTTTCTTTTTTTCCCCCCCTCCTGAAAGGTAGCGGAGGCGCAGCGCGCGCGGCGTGGCGGATGTTCTGACCCCTCACGAGCGTATTTATCATGGAGAACCGCGTTCTGCTCTCCGTGTCGTTACCGTGAAGCCTCACCGGAGTCATGTGGAGTTGCACGCGCGCTTTCCTGCACTCAGTTTGCCTCATTTTGACGTTTCGGTGTGAGGTGAGAGACGGCTTTGACCGTTATTTCTAATGCCGAAAGCGTTCGAAAATTCAAATTCAAATTCAAAGTGGCATTCTAACGGTATTTTGGTGCTTGGCGTGGCAGTGTAATGTTTAGTTACTCATTAACGCTCATTAATTAACTCACCTTAATGAGAAAAAAACTAATTATAACGTGTAATCTGTTTTTGTTGCCGAAAACAGAGGTTATGATTTATAAAAGATAAATATAATGATACTAATGATGATTTAGTCGAACTTGTGATATGCGCAGTTATTAGGATGCACCGATTCCAGTTTGTCGCTTATCATTGCGATACCTATCGGAGTTTACTGTAAACCGTAATCGAGTCTGATCTACTGTTTAAACTCTGTTCATACAGCCAGCGCAAATATATATTTAGACATGTCTGATTTTTTCTGCAGTCTGTACTACAAAAAAACCAGCAAAGAAGAGATCTGCTTTCCCCGGTCCGTGAATGTGAACAGAATCTGTTACAAATCTGATTTCTGGACAGGTTTTTTTTTAGACATGTATTTTTGAGCAGTAAAGGCTCTCTGCGGTCTGATCTTCAGGGCCAGAAAAAAAATCCCAGGAAATCTGATTTCCCCCCCTGAATCCGGAATCTGGAATTGGATTTCAGGACCATTTTTCCCCAAGAAATCAGCACTCTATTCCTGCGTCTGAATGAAGCCGCATGTAGCTTCAGATAAGTTTAAAATCTGATCACTGCGGTAAACGAGCCGAAGGATAGTGTCTTAAATGAATATCGGATCTTATCAGTGCTTCAGAGCAGTGTTGGATATTGGCGCTGGTACGTCCCTGACCGTTCCCATGACCTCTCTGTTTTCCTCCAGGTGTGCTGGACGTCCGGGTACGTGGAGCTGCGTGTGCTGAGCGTGGCGAACAGGAACGGGGAGCTGGCGAACGGCGGGTGCTGCGGCGGAGAGAGAGGCGTGGGGCGGGGCCAGGGGTGCGGCGCTGTGGAGTGCAAAACGTATTTCAAGGCGTGCCTGAAGGAGTACCAGGTGGAGGTCATGACCGCGGGCCCGTGCACGTACGGAACGGCGAGCTCGGCCGTCGTCGGAGGCAACTCGTTTCAGCTAGACGGGTTCGCTAATACCCGGAACAGGGGCAACAACGTTGGGACTTTAATCATTCCGTTCCAGTTCGCCTGGCCGGTAAGACTGTCCGTCACGCATCCATCCACTTATCCACCCATTCACCCTCCAGTCTCTCTGGAAACCTTGTGTACTACAATACTGTCTGTCTGTCAGTCTGTCTGTCAGGGGCGGGGCCTAAAACAGACGTTTTTGTGTGTGTTTGACATTATGTCTCCGAAAACACTGGAAAATACCCAGATGTAGAAATGTCAGCAGTGACGTCATGGTGTGTGAATGGTGTCTGACTCCGACAGTTCCTCAGTCTCCGCTACATCACTCCCGTCCGTAACTTGTCTGAACTAGAGAGGAGCGTGGGAACGTTAGAACAATCCCGCTCGCACACTTATTATTTTTGATTAGACCCGATTGCCATTTTCTAACCAGTTTTGTTGGTTGTATCTCCAAGTTATAAACAAACTGCCAACAATAAACGAAACGAAGCCTGAATACTGCAACTTGTATCTGTATTTGTATCCATCTGTTCTATCTGTTCTATCTTTCTATCTATCTATCTAAGAACACACTTCAGTTAGCATGTATGGTGTGCTGGAGAAGCTCCTGCTGTAGTCCTGGAGGCTCGTAATGAGACCGTATTTAACACTGGGATTTATGAATCGCTTTGTTTTTAACTCCTGATTTCAGACGATCACGATGCACACCGTGTGCGTAATAATAGACCAGCAATTATTCTCATCTGATTAGCTTTTTTTATGAATCTGAATGAATCATTCCAAATAATGGAAAAAAAGAGGTTAAAAGATAATGATTTAATTTATTCATGGTGAAATCAGTGGTGAATCTGAGTAACCTGGCTGTCATTAAGATCACGTCGTGGGGCACGTGAGCTGTATTTTCCCCCTCACATGAACAGCTCTACAGCGCAGCGGGAGTTCCCACTTTTCACACAGTAGTGAGGACAGACTGATGATTTGTCATCGTCCCGTGTGAAAAACCCTAAACACGTAATCCGCGCTCAATCTTCACACACGACCATCGCTCGTTTTAGGAAAGAAGACGCGAGATATCGGCTAACGTGACCTTATTATGAATTCCGCACCTGGAGAAAAAAATCTTGGCAGCCACAACTGGCAAAAAAATTTGCAAAATGTACTTGATGTAGATGGTATATTAATTTATCTACAAAAGCATTATATTGATTTATTTTTAGTTTATAGGCCAGCCCTGACACGCACGCGCTGCTCCAGAAAACCCAGATACAAGCAGCGCAGACGTTTCCTTGGCATGAACGCACCGAACGTCTCTCGCTCGCTTTCCATCTCACTTTGTTTTTCTGACATGTGAATCATCAGCTTTCATTTTCAGCGCTTAAATTCACTCAACAGCAGCTCAAGTGGCTTCCTTAGAGTTCACCGCTTCCTCGGAAACGGGATGGCGACAGAGGAAGATCATAACGGTTTTAGGCAGTGACGGATTATCTGTTTTATGTACGGAGGTGCATCAGGACTCATTTTATTAATCCAGTATACATGAATAGCAAAAAAATTCTATCCCCCCCAAAAGAGAGAGAGTTTTCTGCTGCAGTTACACTTTCCTCCAGTTGGTGGCGCACAAGTTTGTGTCCGACAGAAGACTGATGGAGAAATAATATATTTCTGATGCTTTATTAAAAGACATTAATCTGTTTTCTTGTTACTCATCAGTTCCCAGTAACTTTCTCATCGTGATCGCAGTCAGTTGTGGACAAAATTTAAATTTGGCCAAAAACCATTATTTCCAGACTTTAGTTTTGAACTGAAGCTACGTTGGCTAACTCGTACGACTAGCACCATGCAAACACCATACCTAGATCTTACCATATTTTTTGCCATATAAATGTAGCCTGTAAAAAAAAAAAAAACCTAATTTATTTAAAGTTATGTGAATGTAAAAACACAGCGCTGATTTACCATTGATGCTGCTAGTTTGGGTTATCAAGCTTGCATAGCTAGCTGGCATAGCATCTTGCACATTGTTCACTAACAGAAGGCTAGTCAGTAGCACAGGCTAACATAACATTAGCTAAGCGGATTACAGTATATTCACCTGAAGTTAGCATGAAGTTATCCTTTGATTTAGCCAAGCTCAGTAGATGGTGCAATATGTAAGGCTAAAATTGCAACTCATCAATGGTCCATTCAGGGACCTTAAAAACTCTACAGTTTCTACATTTTGATTTGGTGCAAAAATAATTTCTAAGGCACTTTTTTTTTATGTTCGACTGATTATAACGTCATCTACAGCTGTAAAATAACATGATTTTGGTCACATGACCATTTCCCCAGAAATCAGTCAGACGTTACATCAGTATTTCCACGGGGAAAGTTAGGCGTGTTCAGAGTCGCGTCACGCGCAGCACTTGCCTTTAAAACGAAAGGGAAAAAAATCTTGTGCTGACAGGTGTGTAATACGACGTTAACGTGAAAGCAAGAGACGATTTAAAAATGAAAACCAAGACGCCTCTGTTTTAGTCAAACTCCACCCGGTGTGTGTATAAGTTATCAGTATAACTGTAAGTGTATAAGTCTGGTAACTTCTGAAGTCTTTAGTTAGGTCTGAATACCGACGTGCACAACTTTGGTGATGACGTTCGTTTATTCGTGAGGTATTTATATACGGAGTGGGAAGGTGGGGAAGATGACGAGAAATGAATACCAACGTAACGAAGGAATAATCACGCATCACTACATTAAACAGCTGGAATTAAACTGATGGCAAGTAAGTGAGTACAGATGTGGAACATCCAGAAGCAACATTCTGATAACAGTGAAGCACGATAAGGCAGCTCTGGAGATATGGAAAGGTTTGGCGTGTGTGTGCGTGTGTGTGTGCGCGCGCGTGTGTGTGAGAGAGAGAGACGAGACCTGACACGTCCACAGATGTATGGGAGACAGGAGAACCAGGCAGAGTGTGTGGGAGTGACCCATGTGATCACTTTCGGCATGCGCTATTGATGAAATATCCAACACAGGTCTAGAAAGATTAGAGAGATTTTTTTTGGCATGTTTCTCGGCTTATCAGGGAAAAGATCCGAAGCGATGTCATAAATATGGCGCGTTTATCTGGGCTGGGAGTGAAGCGGGCTCGTACATCAATCCCTGCAAAATCACAGCAAAGGCGATTTGATTTTACCGTTCTCATCATCGCCTAAATCTTCCTCAAGGTTCATCGAGCCGAAACAGATTTGAACCCTCTGCTTGTGGCGATGACGGCAGCAAGAATGAACAAAAACTCGGCCATCAGCGCCGGGACGTTTAGACACTACGCTGAGGAAAGGAGGCAAAAGTGAGCACGCCGTCCTCACCAAGGGCGCCGATACTTTTGGCTTGTGAAGAATTTTTAGCAAACGTACGAATAATTTGTAGGGTCAGCTCGGGGCAGTATTGACTTCATGTAGTTTATGAGATAATGAGAACATGTCATGGCACACACGTGTGTGTGTGTGTGTGCGCGCGCGCACACGAGTCTTGACATCATTGATTCAGTGCTGGACAGCTGCCTCTCGATGACAGAACACAAACTGCAACTCCAAATCCAACTGGCATTGATCTCTGTGTGTGTGTGTGTGTGTGTGTGTGTGTGTGTGTGTGTGTGTGTGTGTGTGTGTGTGTGTGTGTGTGTGTGTGATCTGTAAGCCAGCCTCAGTACTGATTGATTTAGTGGTGCCTTTTTGAAATCGCGATTTTGAAACCCTTAGAATGGAATGTAAAAGCGAGCAGCAGACTGCACCCGAGGAGGATCAGAGTCTCGACTCATTTCTCAACGCAAACCGATTCAAGAACAGCGGCGATTCTGCAGCACCAGCACCGGGGCCAGCATTACATTAACACACATCCTGCTTTTATCACCTGATCATGACCTCACACACACACACACACACACATCTGAAGTGCAACGAGTCTACAGAAAAAAGCAGGAGAAACGACGTGAGTGAATATCACGGCTCCGTCACCTGCTTGTGAGGATCGACACCGTTTTCTCCGAAACAACCGTTTGATATTAAATTCCTGATTACTAAACAAGCGCTGACTTCCTGTCTTGCCGTTCTTACGTGAGGACAAATTAAAGAGAGTCTGGTGAGGGAATGTCTGTTTATAGCTGCTGTAACGTAAGCGAGAGCATGAACTCACGTCAACTTCACAAACGCTCCAGAACAACAAGCATAACTTCAGCAAGAAAGAGAAACAGACGTGTTTTGACGTGTTGCTCTTTCATAGATTCTCTTTTGGTTCCTGTAAAACATCTGCTGCTTTTTTATTTTTTTAAAATGTCTTCTAAAAGATGCAGTTCTGCCATTTTTCTGGCAGACGATTTTTCCACGCCTGAACATCGCGATACACATCCTGATATTTTTGTCACGTCGCACACGTGCTCAGCATCAGCTGCGGTCGCTTTTGATTGGAACGGTCTGGATGTCTACTTAACCTGTAACTGCGCAGGTGTGTGATGTGACCTGATGATGGTGATATCGCAATAAACGTGATGGAAATTTCACATCCTCCACTCTTACTCTCTTCCAATCATACAGACACACACACACACACCAACACACACACATTTATGTTGAACATTTTACCCAACGTGGTATCATGATTTTGCCTGGAAGTGAAAAATAAACGTTCTCACACACTCACTCAGCTGGATAATCATAAATTAGACCAACACTCATTTACTCACTGTGCTAAAAACACTCTCTCTTTCTCACACACACATACACACACACACACACACTTTCATGTTTCTTTCCAGTACCTCCGGCTGCTCGTTTCCCCTACAGTCTCTCTCGCTCACCGTAATCGTGGCTCAGACTCGCCTCGCTGTTTTGCTTTGAGGTCACTCGCCTCGACTCAGCCTCAGCAATCACAGAGGAGGAAAAAGACTTTCTTAAAATGCTCTGAAGTATTTACACACTCCGACCACTGCAGGTCAGACTGACTTGCACAGTGAAAACGTTCTCTTACTGACGTGACTAAAAGAATCACAATTTAACGAGGTGACGACGAACTCGGGACGCTTCTGATTGAACTTTCATATCTATCAAGCTAGGAGTGAAACTTCGCGGAGTGTGTTGGAATGTAATCAGAAGTCCGGTGAACTTGAAAATGTGGCACGATCTTGTGACGTGTCGTCAGTGAGGCTGCCGGAAAACGAAGTAAGGGGCGGGGCCAACAGTCAGGGGGTGGCGCTAGACCTGATCCAACTCCTCCCCCCAATCCTTCTCTCCCCAATACATCTCACGGGCCGCCGTGAAGGAAAGAAAATATAAGGCGTGTTTTGTTCAAAGTTTCCACGTGACACGTGAATGAAGAAACCGTTCGAGACGGGTTTTGAAGGGATCACTAACGGTGAACCGTCCTGCGGCTTTGCTGCACAGACAGCTAGCAGAGCAGCGGCCGCATGACCTCAGAACGAAAACAAGCGCACTGGGTTCTGGGAAGCGTGAAAATGTTTAAAAAAAAAAAAAAAAAACGAAGTCATGTGATTTTCCTGCTCCTGGTTTTAGGAGTCGGATCCAGGAGTCATCAGTGAGGTGGCAGTGTTGATGATGGTACTAAACCTGTCCGTGCGAGTTCCTGAAGCATGAGTGGGTTTGTACGTTTGGCAAGTTTCCATTGTGTTTAGCTTTAGTTTAGCTGGAGGCGTGTCCTCATGCAATAAAACATCAGAGGTGTTGATCAAAGAGAGACGAAACGAAACGTCGCCTGTAAATCAGATTCCGTGGCATGTACTTATTTAGCAGGAGCTTTTACACAGTGCAACCAAGCCAGTCCGGTCCAATCCAATCCAGTCCGGTCCAATCCAATCCAGTCTGTTCCAATCCAATCCAGTCAAGTCCAGTCTAATCCAGTCCAGTGTAATCTAGTCCTGTCCTGTCCAGTCCAATCCAGTCCAGTCCAGTCTGAGCCCGGGGCTGAGCTGGTGGAGGTTAGTTTTGTACCGAAGCTGTTCAGAATCCTTCCTCTGAATACAGACTCAAATCTTTACATTCCTGCTTCAGATGATGTTGAACTGCGTGTGAAATCAAAATCAATGTTTTAGAGCTTTTCATACGTGGTTTGAGACAAATAATCTGGTGTGTACATACGAGTTTATTTTGTAGTAGTTTGTACTTCTACCAGTTTTCCTTCACGTTAATTCCCCTTTTCCTACAGCGCTGTTGGATTCTGGATTCCGACTGGACGAATTGTTGATTGGATTTCTATTACGGCGTCTCTGACAGTAGAGCAGCTGCAGATCACTGGTTTATATGAATGCACTTGTCTCCAACACGTTATCGTTTCTGTAGCAACAACATAAAAGTGATCCTCGATATGGTGAATTTTTCTGCAAGGAGATGCTTATTTAACATTGTTGGAAGGAGTCTCCAGCGTCAGCACTCATGGCTGTTGTGGAACTCGGCAAGCGCTGCGACACGCCATCCCCCTGACTTCCAAAACAAAATACGCCTATGTACGGAATCAAGTCGCCGCTCCCGAGTCAGCATTTCCTGCTTTCAGGTGTGATTCCAGTCGTCCTGGATCCAACATGGCGCCTTCCGTAACATCACAATGTTTGTGGGTCAGAGAGTCCCACACCACGGAGAACTGAAGCTCAATGTTATGATCTTGAGAACCTGACCTCTCTGTCTCACACACACACACACACACACACACACACACATATGCTGTTTCTCAGTGATCATCTGGTTTATTACTAAGCTAATCAGTCACCACAGCGTGGGAAGCGGCTTATTCTCATATTCACACTGTTATGATTCACACACACACACACTCATACACAAACACTCATACACACACTTTGCACTGTTTGCATTTGGGTCTGCATGTGCCTGCATGTGTGTGTGTGTGTGTGTGTGTGTTTACTTGCTTGATATGGCTCAGTGAGAACCTTAATGTGGTCTCAGGACAACATTATTTAAGGTGTGTGTGTGTGAGAGAGAGTGAGAGAGAGAGAGAACTGTGTGTACTGACTTTTTTCCCCCCTCTATCTTTCTTTCCCCCTAGCGAGCGTACACACTGATCCTGGAGGCGTGGGACAACAACACCGTCACTGCCGACAGTAAGTCTTACACACACACACACACTGGTACAATATTTAAGGAGCAACACACTCCGTTTCATCCTTTTTTAGGAAAATAACCAGTGACTGTGTGGTGTGCTGCAGCGGAGTCAGTGCTGTTGATTATTTTCCTGTAACAGCGTGGCACTGAGTGTTTTATTCCTCGTACACCACGGCAGCCATCACAGCTTTATTACCTCTTACAAACCGATACACTCACACGTAGCACTGTATTCATCCTTGGTTCCATGAAAAGCTTCTGTGTGTGTGTGTGTGTGTGTGTGTGAGAGTGTGTACATTAACTCTGTGAGAGCATCGTCTCTTTAAGCTATTAATTACCGTCGGCTGCCGTTATTTTCCACTGCGTGCGCGTGTGTGTGTGTGTGTGTTCGTGAGAGCACGGACAGCTGCAATGCTACTGCATGCCATACAGACACACACACACACACACACACACACACAGATGGATAGATGTGTGTGTGTGCGTGTTTGCATAGTCGACCCAAGGCATTGACATGAGCTAGTTACCTTACTAAATGGAGAAATGAGTGTGTGCTCCATGAAGTGTGTGTGTGTGTGTGTGTGTGTTTATGAATCAGCAGAGCGTCATGCTTTTTATCTGTTCGTAGTTACATTTTTGGTTTTTTTGGTTTTTTGGGATAGTTGCTATTTGTCGCTATTTGTTGCTATAGAAACGAAGATGTTAGGACGTTAATATAAACCTGTGATGTGCAGCTGCGCTGCAGTCAGAAAACGCTGCTGTTACAGGCGACCGCCTGCTGTCACACCGCTCTCGACTCTTCCCTCATCAGCCTCACTGCCACTTCACGACTCTTACCTGTCGATCGTGACCGCTCCCGTTTGTGTGTGCGCGCGCGCGCGTGTGTGTCAAGGGGATTAGCAGGCCTGAAAATACATGCACACACAGATACACACATGCACACACACTTTCAGTAATATACTCGCACCCCTCTCCCCCTCCCTCGAACTCTCCTCAGTAACAGGCTGTAATTGTCTCCTTCACTTTAGACAGGCCGAATGATTGGTCTGTATTTTTATAACTAATTGCTGGAAAACGAATTAGGCAGTAAGTGTAACGTCCCTTTCTTTTTCTTTTTTTTTTTTCTCATCTAAGTGCAGATAGAGAGCGAGAAAAGGAAGGCAGAGAGGCGATGACACGCTTGATGGGAAACAGCACACTTTTTTTTAGGCTGAAATTAGGACAGTGTGCCAAAGCATTTTGCTCTATTTCTCAAATCCTGTGACCATGTAGGGAGAAAGAGAGAGAGAGAGGGAGAGAGAGGGAGAGAGAGGGGTGAATCTGGACGGGACATCAGAATGACTGCACACATCTTTTTCCTTTGGCCTAGAAGTGTGTATAATGTGTGTGTGCTGAATACATACGTGTGTATAAGAGTATGTCATATATAGTTTAATGATTTTGCATCATATTGAGTTCACTTTATTATTTAACATTTTTTCAGATTTCTGAAAAACTCATCAGCTTTCGCTTTTTAAATCTGAGTGAAATGCATTTCGGAATTCCGCACACAGGCACTGACGCAACCCTTTTTCTGCTTAAAGTCACCAGCTCTGAATAGCCCGCTCGTTACACTCCGTCACACACTCTGAGGACAGAAAGGGCAAATTTCAAATTCACTTCAAGTTTATATTTCACCGTTGATTAAACGTCATCGACAAACCTTTTCGCCTCGGTTCTTGGGGGCGTGGCCAAGACAGGTGGAGCGGCAGAAAACAGGACGCGTTGATGGAAGTTTTATTAAACGCACGACTGGAAATGTGACAAAGGTCACAAAGTCTTGGATTGAAGAGAGAGAGAGAGAGAGTTTCCCCCGGTCGCCCTTCCGCATCAATTCCCTGGTATTATTTCCTCTCTGGCTCCCCGACAGTCTGAGACTTGCGAGACTCCTGCTTCCTGCAAGATAGAGACAGAAAGAGAGAGTTTCAGAGCTTTGAGAAAAGCAGGAAAGGGCACGGGCCACCGCCGTTATCGAGCTCCCGCAGCCTGCCGCCTGGGGTTTTTATGTTTTCTATTTTCCGCCATTTATCCGAGTCGCCCTGCGCTCTCTCTCTCTCTCTCTCTCTCTCTCTCTTGCTCTCTCTCTCTCACTCTCTCTCGCTCGCTCGCTCTCTCTCGCTCTCTCTCTCTCTTCTCAAAGGGAAGCCGTAAACGCTCAAGAGCCGTCGGAGAATTCCTCCACTTCCTAAAGAGTCGTGTTGTTGTGGAAGGGCGTCGCGCTGGCCTGCGTCCAGTCATACAAATATTCATAACAACACGACGAGGATTTACACGGCAGCCTCTCGGGGGGAATGTGCACCACAATACCTCGCTCCCTGCAAGCCTAGTGCACTCGTCTAATACTGCTAGGCAAGAAAACAACACACTCTGTGCCAGGCTGTTGCAGGAAAATAATCAAAGACTGGCCGAAGTTACTCTTACAATCCTGAAGTGCTGCTGATGTCCTGTAAACAAGCCAGGCTCTTATTCCTCTTATTCCGCAGCAGCGTGCTAACAGTTGCAGCTTGTTATTTATTAAAGAGCAACACTGCATATGTTTTATCCACTTATAGTTGCAGGTAATGTTGTGGATCGTCGTTCCCTCGCCAGTTAATGTTGTGGAGCGGCGTTCCCTCGCCAGTTAATGTTGTGGATCGTCGTTCCCTCGCCAGTTAATGTTGTGGAGCGGCGTTCCCTCGCCAGTTAATGTTGTGGAGCGGCGTTCCCTCGCCAGG
>JAQQZR010000038.1:27391937-27404061 GCA_030068235.1 Notoglanidium macrostoma | reverse complement strand
GTGTGTGTGTGTGTGTGTGTGTGTGTGTGTGTGTGTGTGTGTGTGTGTGTGTGTGTGTGTGTGTGTGTGACAGGAGAGAGTCAGTGTGACTCCACGACATGTTTGAATGGAGGATCCTGCCTGGATGACGGAGACTCATACCGCTGTGTGTGTCCACCTGGTTTTGGAGGCAGCACCTGTAACTCAGGTGAGATTCAGCAGCACGGTGCTGTACGTACGGTAACACTAACAGGACAAAAACTAACCTGCAGACACGTCTCTCTTACCTCCCGTCACCTCTGCAGCCATGAACAGCACGTGCGACTCTCAGCCGTGCACTAACGGGGGGACGTGTGTCGGAGGGGGCGGAGCTTTTACCTGCATCTGCAAGGATGGGTGGGAGGGGCCTACTTGTTCTGAGAGTAAGGCCACACCCACATATTATAATAAGGCTGGAGTTTTAATGTGTACAGGCTGTGTTAAGTCTTAATTAAGAGTTTTGATCTATTTTTTTTATAGATGTTGATGACTGTAATCCTCATCCATGGTAAGATCTTTAACATGAAAGGTGATGTAGTTCAATATGAATAATTTGAGATAGCTATTCCATGATGGTGTGTGTGTGTGTGTGTTCTCTCTGTGCAGTTATAACGGAGGTGAGTGTGTGGACGGAGTGAACTGGTTCCGGTGTCAGTGCGCTCCCGGGTTCGCCGGCCCCGACTGTCGCATCAGTGAGCACATCATTTTTTTAACATGAAAATGATTTTATGTTCATTATAAAACAATTCTGCTTAAAATATCTTTCATTTTCAGACCTGGAGTATAATCAGCACTTTGTTTGGAAAATTAAATGTACAATTACATATTTAGTGTTATCATTAATATGCATTATTTAAAAAAAACAGATTACTTTAATCTAATTGGTGAAAGGGCAGAAAGGGGATAAGAGAAGGAAAAATGATAAAGACGGAAAGAAAATAGTGGTGAAATTATACATATATAAAATGTTCCCCTAAGTATTACTTAGCAGTCAAACAGACGTCAGTTTACAGTCAGCTCCAGAATTATTGGCACCCCTGGTAAAGATAGGGTTAAAAAGTTAAACGTTATCAGAATTGTCTTTGGTTAATTAATTTAATCTCAACATATTTTATCTCGGTATTTAAGAACTCCTAAGTCACTATTCAGGACTTCTTGTTTCTCCGGCGTATAAATATTAGATAATTCACAAATAAAGTGAAAGAAATGCTTCATAAATCAAACAGTAGCCATAAAATCATGGTAGTAAGTTTTAAAAAATAGATCTGGATTGATAATTTCAACATAAGGTAAATAATGTGTCAGAAATTTGGAATAATGAAATGGCAATAAGATAAAAATAAGGCAGAGAGGACGCAACCAATCTTGACATGAGGCATGACCGTACAGATAGGCTGTGTCCATTTTCTGAGATTAAGACTAACTATAATATATAATGATGTATTTAATATGGAACGTTAATGATTGGCTGTAGAGTGTTGAATCGTGTCGCTTCTGATGATCGTGAAACAGCGTGTTTTCTGTCTGTGGTTTTGTCAGACGTGGACGAGTGTCAGTCGTCTCCCTGCTTCCACGGAGCCACGTGTGTGGACGAGATTAACGGTTACCGGTGTGAGTGTCCTCTGGGGCGAGCCGGCTCTCGCTGTCATGAGTGTGAGTACAGAAAGGAGGGAAAACGTAATTAACATAATGTAGTAGATTATACAGGATTAGGATTGAAACCCCCGCTGTATCTATTGCCTGAAGCAACTCCTACAGAGCGACACTTCCGTTAATTCATACAAAATATTTTATGTACTTGTAAAGAGTACAGTTTGGGTAATAAAAGGCTAATAAAGATATTTCTCTCTCTTTCTCCGAATGTATTTGAAGATGCTTCCTCTCTCTCTCTCTCGCGCTCTCTCTGTCTCTCTCTCACTCTAGTTATCGGTAAGGCGTGTCAGCACTCGGGCGTGTCCGTTCCTAACGGCTCTAGCTGGGAAGACGACTGTAACAGCTGTCGGTGTATGAACGGAAATATCAAGTGCACTAAAGTAAGCGCACCCGGCAAATACGTCAACCTGTATCTCTGTCCCTTAACCCTTATAATGAGAATTTTTTAAACGTCTGCCTGCCACTCGTTTCTGGTTCAGGTGCACTGCGGCGGTCGGCCCTGTGTGCCCGGCTCTCAGGATCCTCAGTGTGCCGGAGGTCAGGAGTGCACACCGCATCACTTCCTGTTTTGTCTCCGCCCACCATGTCAGCAGTGGGGCGTGTGTTCTGATCCCGAACTTCCGCCAATCAGCACGGAATGTCAGCCCAACACCGATTACGCAGGCAGCGAGTGTGCACACGTCACCCTCGTGTTCGATTCAGACAGCGTGCCTCCGGTAACGACCGGTTTATACTCGCACACCTCAGAACCAGAACCTTGTGATACACCATGTCTGAGAGATCGGTGGTGTTGTAAAATCTTATATCTTTATATGTTTCTTTAATAACAGTTAAAAACCAAAAAAAATGATTAGATGTTTAGCACAGATTCTTGTCTTAAAAATGGTAACATTTTTATATGTTTTTACAGCTTTTTGATGCTAAATAATTGATTTTTATAATATATAATATAATTTATAATATATATATATTGGTGGTATATATTGTGATGCATATTATGTATTGTAGAACTGGCTTGGGAATTGAAATGAAAGTATCGTGGTATGACTGTGAGCTTGTCATATCGCACGACCCTTGTTTAAAAGTAAAGAAATATCAACAAAATATTAATAATACAGCGCTGTTGAAAGTTCAAAATATAGCAATGCTTAATAAACAGGTGTGTGTGTGTGTGTGTGTGTGTGTTTCACAGGGAACAACTGTCGACAGGATCTGTTCCGAACTCCGATATCTCCCAGTCACTCGAACCCTTACCCGAGACCGCACCCTCTTTATTCTCTGTAACCAATCACAATCGAGCAGCAACGCTGTGGAGGTCGCCATGGTGAGGATTTTTTTTTTTTATTAACAAGAGGAGAAACAGTTTCACTACCAGGAACTGTTTTAATTAATTCCTCAACAAAAAAAAAATCACATCAACCTTCACTAAAGTAATTCAAATCTCAGAGCAGTACAGATGATGATGCACATCCATGATTGTGTGTGTGTGTGTGTGTGTGTGTGTGTGTGTGTGTGTGTGTGTGTGTGTGTGGTATCACAATAGATCTTAAAACCAATTATGCCAAATGTATACCAAGTGAAAAGCTCATGTGACTGTGGGCTAAAATCTCAGGCATTACATCAGCAAGTTTACGACTGAATCCAGTTTACAAGCGTTAGCGCTTTCTCCGAGATCACATCAGGGCTGCTTTTTAGGATCGGATATTAGTTTCTCTGCCCCTCTCTCTCTCTCTCTCTCTCTCTCTCTCTCTCTGTGTGTCTCTATTCCCTTCTTCATTCCTTCAAATTTGTGAAAAAAAGTGCACTTTAATCCTTGTTTAGAGTTTTAGACTGCTGCCAGAGAGCACTTGTAAAAAAAAATGTAGATTTTTTTTTTTTTCTGCTTTTTTATGAAAACACACACACACACACACACACACACACATTGAATTTGTTTAATCGTTTTATCCCTGTTTACCTCTGAAACATCAACCATGTCCACCCCTTGGGCTGATCAATCTTTTCTCTCCAGACACACACACACACACACACACACACACACTCCTCTAAAGTCACTTCAGGCCATGCAGTCTTTCTGTAAGAACCAAAGATGCAAGCTGATCCCACTGCACCACTTTAAGCCTTTAATGGGCAGAATAAACACGCTTACATGCTGTAAAGCTCCTTTTTTTTTTTTTAAGTTTTTTTTTTTTTTACGATTTAATGGGGTCGTGTTTGTGGAGTTTTCCAAGGAACAGTTGCGGCCTGTGGTCTTTCATAACAGTCGCTTATTTGCGAGCGCTCCATCTTCTCCATCAGCTCCGTTTCATGAAGCCGCGACTGTTTATTGCTTTAAAATGAGCCGTGTATTTTTAGAATTACAAAATAAACTTACTTTGAGCAAAAAGCTCTGGCTTTAACAGGGAAGCAGTCTACATGTTGTATTCGATTCAGCCTAATTGTAATTGCCCCATGTGCTGCTACTCTGATAGTTACAGTATCTGATGTACATGCGCTCTCTCTCGCTCTCTCTCGCTCTCTCTCTAGTCGTTTGAACAGGGGGCAGCGTTTAAGGAGCACGCAGACATACAGGAAGTAGTCCGCTCCATCATCAGCATCCTCTCCAAACGCCACAACAGCACGCTGTTGCTGGCCATCAGAGAGGTCAAAGTTACACCGGTCAGGCCCCCGGCGCTGGGTGAGTAGGAAGGGTTTTCTTTTATTCTCTGTCTTTTTATTGTCACTCGTGTGTTTGTCCACTTAACATGCAAGGCTGTATTTTGGACAGCTTTATTTCCTGGTACTGAAAACGGCTCGATATCTGTTTTACTGAATATTATAGCTAGCTAAGGCTGAAGAAGGTTAACTAGCATGGTTTACCCGCACAGCTTAGCTGTATATACTGTGAGGTTGCGTTACGTTAGCTAGATATTATTAGCCTCGGAGAAGTTCTGGAAGCAAAAAAAACAATCACAAATTCAGAACGAAAAGGAAAATCGGAAAGGTTTGTAACAGTTCATCACAACGCCATCGTCATCATGACTTCATCAGAACTTCGTTGTAACTGCATCATCATAGCTTCATCAAAGCTACATCATCGTAACTGCCTCATTGTAACGGCATCATCTTAACTTCATCATCAGAATTACATCATCTGCTCATCATCGTAACTTCATCTGCTCTTCATCGTGACTTCATCATGATCTCAATCATCGTAACTTCATTGTACTGTAGAAATTTCCTTATAACTTTATTATTGTAAATTGATCGTAACTGAATAATTCCACCGTTTAGCACACTGTCCATCTCCCAAATCAGGAGCAGCTTTTTTTCCCACGTAGCTAAGACTAAATGTAAAGCTACAGGTAGGTAAAGTCGTGATGGATCAAACATGAAACGTTCGTAAACAAACTCCTCAGTCCGCGCAACATCTTTACTCATTGTGTTTATAGAAACTTTCATTAAACGCTGGTCCATCGTGGGAATGCCGGCACGGAGAACGGAGGACGCGTGCGGAATCTCGACCGCCCGGAAGTGCTGCCCAGCTAGAGAGCTGCTTTTTCTATTGAACCACAGCTCACGCGCTGCTCTGTCTCCTCTCTGTAGATTACCTTGTCCCGCTGCTGTGCGTGCTGTTCTCCGTGTTGTGGATCTCCTGCACGGTGGTGTGTGTCTGCTGGTTCCGCAAGCGCAGGAAAGAAAGGGAGCACATGGGCTCGCCGGTGGAGGAGAGCATCAATAACCAGCGAGGGGCGTTTCTGAGCATGCAGTCCTCTTACGGGGAGGACAGGAAGAGTGTGACGTATCCTCTGGACAGGATCGGAGACGGAGCGGAGAAACAGGACGGAGAGGAGGACGGGGACAGAGAGGAAGAAGGGCTGGTGGTGGATAAGTTCCCTTCCTTAAAGTACACTAAAGGGCAGGTAGTGTACACTGTTTGCACCACAGCCCAGACCCCTCCTTTAAGGACGCACTACAGCGCCAAGGACAACCGGTGTAAAGACGTGAACCGGCGCGAGCGAGTCGGCGATCGCTACCTGTGAGCAAACGTGTCTGGAGCATCTGCAGATATTTCACACTCTTCTATTTCCGTTTACACTCGCGTCATAATTTGCGCGCTTTCTTTTGTTTTGTTTCGTTTCGTTTGAAAAATAATAAAGGACCTGTCTCCGTGGACGCTGGTTAAAGGTGAATCTAGAAACGGCAGCTCGGATTTTGAGTACGTGTGTGTAATACGTGTCGTTAGCCTGTTTTCCGAACTATAAGATGCGTTTATTCGTCTGGTAATTCCCTGCTGGTGCAACGTTTACAGCAAAGTCATGTTTATACTCTAGTTTTTTACCTTAGCGTATTGTTACATCTTTCTTTTTTTATAACATAAATATAGCATTGAAATTAACTACAAGGATGCGGCGGAAATATCACACCACTATACTTACAGGATGAAGATACGGGGTCTGAAACGTTTCATCATGTAGTTTAGCACAACATGGCTTTCAAATGACCAGTAAAACTGTAAATTCAGCGCTTTTTGTTGTTCAGACATAAGAAATATTCACGATTTTTTTTTGTTGTATTTTTTTCCTCTAAGCCAGCAGCAGCTGTATTTTCACAGATATGTTTTTAAAAAGAAACATCACTGCCGTAAGTGGGGAAAAAAACATTCCAGCAGTGACACTAATTTTAGGTCCGTTACGTAATTAAGCATAAATTGAACTACGCTATATTGAGGGTTTTTTTCCCCCGCTTATAAAACTGGCAACAAAAAATTCCCAGCAATATAAAGTGACACTAATTTCTAAATTAAGTCATTAAAATAATCATAAAACTTTAACAAGAAACTGAAGGCAAAAAAAAAAAAATTTTTTTTCTGTAATAGAGAACAAGGAACATTTTTTTTGTTTTTTTTACACAAGAAGACCGTTGTTCAGGAAAACGTCTCATGGTGCTGCAATAGCGATCTCGTAAAAATCACACGCTTCAGTATTCATCACGCTCGTAACAAATACTGAGCTCGCCAAGCTGGATCTTCTGTTAGCGTCATGTGATCAAGCCGGACCAGCTGCGAAATCTTATTGTTCTGAAGCTCAAATCTTTAATAAACATTATGTACATTAACGCAACTGCATCGTGCTGTTTACGTCTCTAATCAGACAGCACGCGCGGGGGTTTATGGGTTCTTTGAACCATCTGTAGTCCGGAAAATACAGAACACGGAGGCGACGAGGTGAAAACCGAACCCTTCGATCATTCGTTATTCATCTCACCGGAAGTGTGGAATAAATGCTGAAAGTGCCGAACATTTCATTTCCGCACTGCGTACACCCGGTTCTGACAGGAAGTGGAAAACGTTTTGCAGATCCAGACAAAAAATAATCCATGTACATTTGTAAATAGGAAAGAGTTATAGCTGTGTATATTTGAGTTTAGTAACTTAAGAGACTTTTTTTTTTATTTTTATTATTATTGTTCTTGTTAATAATAATTTTTTTTTTTGCTCCATTTTTCTTTTTTAATATTGTCATTCCTATTATTTATGTTGGCTCGATGTTTGTTTGTTTTCTAAAGAATTGTATCTATGTATAAATAAATCTCTAAATCGCTGGAGCGCTTACGATCATGAGGCTGAGGTTTGGGTTCCTTGTTTTGCTCCGTAGTCCGTAATCAAGACTTTGTGGAAAGAATATGTTCAAATGATCACATTTTACAGTCTGTTTGCTGTTTTCAATGCGCGCATCACGTCCACTATTTCATGACTTCTTTTTCCTCCTGAACATGAACATGGTTTTTTTTCCCCCTTCAGAAGTTCTGGAGCTGTCGCAGTTTTCTTTCTGTATTTTGTGAGACATTTTGGAACCAAAAGTGGATCAGCATTTCAAGACATTAAAAGAACTTGTAATAACTCACACACACACATGCGCGCGCACACACACCTGTGTTTGTATAAGATGATGGGTAAAACAACTCAGACTTATTCCTTTTTGAAAAATGAAAATAAAAAATGTTCAACCAGTACTTTATTTATTTTTGTGATTTGATCTTAGATGGACTTTCTTTAACAATTATGCAGTATTTTGTTAAAACAAATGATAATAATAATAGTAATTCCACCATTACAGCAGTAAGTCATGAAAATGTGTAATTATTATAGAGTGATGCTAATTATAATAATAATAATAATTATTATTATTATTATTATTATTGATGATGAATCATTTAAGTGTAAATCAGGTGTTTATGATTATCTGCATCTCCAAGGTGTCCAGCTGACGGCTTGTGTTCAGATTTTATTACAGCCTACATCACTTCCGCTTGAAGGTCAAAGGTCCCCATGCAACATTATATTAAAACGTAAAACCTGCAACATACCTTCATTACTTTCTTGCACTCCAACCGCGTACATCGCCGCTCCTCTCTATTTTTTGCTAGCGTGTCGTGCTGTTACCAAAGCAACCACGGCGTCCAGCATTAATGACGTAATTTCCTGTTACGTCCATGTCGCGGACGCATCGGGACGCATCAGCGTTTACACTACAGAAGGTATGTGGTTAAATGCGTCCCAGACCACCTGAGCAAATGGTTTGAGTGAACGCGTCTTTAATGCGTCTTGGAGGTCGTTTACACTCGTATTTAGCGCCGTCCAGTTGTGATCAGATCTCCCGAGACGCATTTTAATACCAAGTGTAAATGGGGTCGTTGTGTTGAAAGGAATCCAAACGAAGTGGTGAATCGTATCGCATTAGTAGTTCCTTCCTTTATACAGTAGCAGTTGAAAGTTTGAACGCAGAATCCAATTCAACGGTGTTTCTTTATATTTATTACCCGAAAGATGCTTCAAGTCTTCAAGTTAATGATGTTCTGTCGTTTCCCTTGGCTTAGTTGAAGGATCCTTGAGTTAATATACATTAACTTTATTATTTGCTTTTGACTGTTTGATGATCTCAAACGCATTAAGAAAGCAAGACATTCCACTGATGAACATCAGACAAGGCTCAGCCGGTGATGAGCGTCCCAGGTGACGACTGATGAAGCTGGTTAAGATAATGCAGATGTGTGCGAAGCTTCCTCAAGGTCAATGCTGTCTAATTTGAAGAACCTAAAGGTCTCTCGGGGTTTCCTGAACCCCTCTTTGCGGACCTCTGTTCTAGAATAAAAGAAATCACCAAACTCAGACAATACATCAAACGTGGGCTTCCCTGATTTGCCAAAAACTTTTCAAAAGAGACTCCTAAAACCAGCGATCTGCTAGCCGTGTTATCTGTTTTTACACTGATGATGTATGTGATGTAAATGGAGAAAGCAGGGGTTCATGGTCGCGTTGTGCTGGAGAGATTCTCGGTGTGTGTATTTTCGTGACTGGATGTTTTATTCACCTTCACATTAAGTGCATGTGGGATGTTTAAAAGCCTAATCCCCTTTCCCCTGGAGTCATGAGCAGGATTTTCCCCTCGGACTCTGGGATTCTTCAGAAAGCGCTTCCGTTCCAGCTCCGAGTCTGGCCTTGCAGCCTGATTCATGACTTTAACCGATGCTTTGAAAGATTAAACGACTACGCGAAGGTTGACGTAAGCGATTTTAAAGTGCCACCTTTTCGCAGGGAGTCTGCATTACGTTTACATCCACTTATTTGGCCACGTACGTGTTAGGCAGGGTCTAATCCAGCCGTATGGGTTTACCTCAAGGGTCTTCGTAATGAAGGACGTTAAGTTGTAGTTTGGATGCTCCTTGTAATCTAAACTGCTCTTTGGCTGTTAAGAGTCACAGTGCTGCCCATGAACAAATATAGTCGTTGCAGGGAAAGTAATTAGTTCAGAAAGTTTCACGCATTTGCATATTCATTGATCTTTCATGATCATTTGCGTTTCAAAGCATGTTAAACCAGCGGGAGTGCGACGGCAAGCTCGTAGGACGGCGAATAATCCGTTAAAGGGGCTGGTGCAGCTTCCCACAATCCAGTTCATTATTGTTTTTATTAGCATACGGGCCGCTGCGTATTGAAAGTTCGTGACTGCTACTCTGCTAACTCTTTTCGCGCACGCTCATTAAGCTGAATACCGAGCCTTTGGTTATACCATCTATGGCGCTGCAATCCTATCAGCTCGCGATCAACAACAGCGACCAGCAAACTCCAGGCTGAGGAAGATGAGTGCGTGGTGAAACTGAAGTATGGCTTTGTTGAATACTCGATTCTGATTGGTCAATTACGGCATCCGACGGTCTCTTCTTTCTGTATAACGCATCCTTGCTGTGGACCACATCGTTAGCGGAAGCAATCATTTTTAAATCGGTATTTTGTGTCAAATTATAGCTTTCTTTAGGAAGTAGGAGTGAAATAAGCGGGATTGTCGAGGATCGATTTTCAAACGTAACGCGGTGGAATATCGATGGCATCGAAAATGGCGACCCACGACTTAGCGCGGAGGATTCTGGGAAGGGTGAGCTGTCTCCTTTAACGACGATGGCGAAACGTAAACGGAACGTGCGAATGGACGAGGGGGAAACTTCCTCCTTCATTACAAGCGAATCGAAGTAAGAACTTTGATGTCTTTAACCGCAGGTCTGTCTTTAGGTCGATCTCAGATCACACGATCTCGTTTGTTCTCGAACGAGGACGGACAGCTATCGCGCAACGTTCCTGCAACGCATCGGCACCGCTTTAGGGCTTTCTGTGTGAAGACCAGAGCTCTCTGTGTTACAGGGTTAAACGGAGTTTAGACACGCAGACGAAAGAATTTGCGGAGTCTGGTTTTTAGTGCCAGCAAAAGAATTCAGCCGTGTAGCCATCTATCTGCCAGTTCAGCTTATCACACCTAAGTCCAGATGTGTGTGTGTGTGTGCGTGTGTGTGTGTGTGTGTGTGCGTGTGCGTGCAGGAATCTGAACTTCACAGAGAGACAGAGAACATACCTCAATCCTAACATAAAACTTTCCTTAAACCTGTAGAGCTGATGTACAGGAAAAGTTCTGTGTGCGTGTGTGTGTGCGTGTGTGTGTGTGCGTGTGCATGTAGTTATTGAAGCTGTAGCTTTAAACCCTTTAATGACAGCCTCGTGACTGCTCTCGCTGGATCTGTGTGGATTTCCGGTTCTCTCCTGCTACACAGATGAATCAGCCTTTTTTCCCCTCGACACTGAAGCTCCTCAAAGCGTTAATCGCGGAAGGAAACAGCTGCTGAACACAGCATCTGTAGGATTAAGAAACCCTGCATGTGTTGACAGTTGCTCCCGGACCGAATAAATGCCGGCGGTGTGTAAATGCCGAGCAGCTGCTTCGTAAAGAAAATCTCTGTGTGACCTTGTGTTTTTGTATATCTGCAGATTCTGATGCTTTTTTGTTCACGAGGAAGAAAACAACAAAATGTAAATGCGCTGCTTATTCCGCTGCTAGTCAGCCGTTCACTTCTCTCCAATCTGATTGGATCGGTTTTCTCTGACAGCAGCTCTGACCGCCGTGCAGCTGCAAATCACAGGTTTATATTAACGAGCTCGTGGTAATACGTTCCTAGGAGACGTGTATGTGATGTTTATGGAAGGAGTCTCCAGAGTCAGGGCTTTGTAACAGTCAGAGGCAGGGCTGCAGCGTCACGCTTTCCGAGTTTCTGTGGAGTCGTTGTTTGTCTGTAACAAGAAAAACTTTTTTTTCTGCTTTATAAACTCAAGAGAAAGCATAGAGAGAGTCTGGTGAGGGAACGGGCGTTTATCGCTGCTATAACGTAAGCGCGAAGAGCAGCAAGTTGAGTGTTGAGCCTTACACAGAAAACGCCCCATCTGTTCTGCTCCGCGTTCCTCCGTCCTGTTTATTTACTCCAGCACGTTTTATAAAAACATCCCGTTTCACATCGCACAGAGCCGATTTTCTCTTTTCACGTTCACATTACTTATGACGTCCCGGACAAGCCAGCGCCCGATAAAGGAGTTTTAACGCAGAGACGTCTTCGTGTGCCGACGCACGCAGTCGTTTCCCAGGAGGATGATGTAATGCGTGCTGTCTATTGATATGATAAGAGGCTTTCGCTGTGAAAAGATAAAGCTGAAATAATAAACGTGTCTGTAATTTATCTTGGACTTGTGTTTTTGTTTCATGCACAAACATCTTTAGCAATGGAGGCTGCTAATTAAATGCAAACAACATGTTCACAACATTTTTTACCTTTAAAACAGTTCACTAAGCTATTGCAGAAAAGTCTCTCAGCTTCACGCCAGACCTGCCTCAACTACTTCTAACACCATTTTATGTCATTCTCCCTCTATTCTCTTTCTCTCTCTCTCTCTCTCTCTCCCCCTCTCTCCCTCTCTCTCACCTTCTCTTTCTCTCTCCCTCTCTCTCTCTCTCCCCCCCTCTCTCTCCCCCTCTCTCTCTCCCCCCTCTCTCTCCCTCTCTCTCTCTCTCCCTCTCTCTCCCCCTCTCTCACCTTCTCTTTCTCTCTCCCTCTCTCTCTCCCTCTCTCTCTCCCCCCCTCTCTCTCCCCCTCTCTC
>JAQQZR010000038.1:27360904-27391837 GCA_030068235.1 Notoglanidium macrostoma | reverse complement strand
GCCACCACCGCGAGTCTTACCGCACAGAGCTACTTTCCTGTCGGCACAAAACGCAGTTAGCCCGGCTAGCTGAATAGTGGCGTCCGGAACTCTGTCGCTGAGCCATGTCTCCGTGAAAACAATGATGCAGCAATCTCTGAACTTGCGCTGGGTAGTCCGCTGGAGTCAGATAAAGTCCAATCCATTGTCCAGAGAACAGACGTTGGAAAGTATCATGGTTGTTGGGGAAATGAAAATTAGCATCAAATCAAATGAGCTCATTAGCATTTTAGGCCACACCCATTCCACACTTCTCCATACAGAGGTTGCTATTATTTTACTCTGTGTTTGTTTGGATGTCTTTTAGTTGTTTCAGGAAAAGCTTTCCAACAAGTAAATGTCGATCGTAAAGAATTACAGATGCAGCTCGTAGTTTTTGTGGGTTAAATGAAACGTGCAGAACAAACCTGGTAAAATCATAACATATCGTAAAGTAATAAAGTCTTCAGTTACATGTCGAGTGGAAAGTGTTCAGGCATCAACTCCGTGCCACGTGCGAATGCCGTGTCTTGGGTGTATCGTCCAGTGCTGCACACAGGTAGGGGTGTGTGTGCACATGTGTGTGCGCGTGCATGTGTGTGTTCGTGTTCGCTCCACTTTAAAGGAACAGCTTGTCTCTGATACCGTCTCATTAACAGACTTGGCAGCGAGCCCTTTCACCTTTACCTCTGCTGTATTTGCCATGGCAACCATCCAGGTCACTCACACACACAAAGAACAGCGACATACTAAGCTGTTTGTGTTTATCAACTCTTTAGTCTGTTCTAAAGATGCTGCATGTGGCAACAAACTAAAATAATTTGAATATTTCTGTCGTGAAAGAAGAGTTGGTCTGGTAAGAAAATAACTTGCCAACTAGACCATTTTTTATTTTATTACAGTAAGGGAAAATGGATGCTAATAAAGAATGACTAGAAAAAACTGGTTAGATACTATGACTAAAAAAAGCAAAACTTGCACCGAGAACAGAAACTAAAAAATGAAAATAGTGAGTGAGATTATAAATATTTTTTAAATGATTTTTTGTGAATGTGATACATCAGAATTGACCATTTTCTTGTCTGTGGCAAATGTTAGCTTCTTTGGTATTTTCAAACTAGTGTGAAATTTCAGTCTACAAAACTAAAGTTAAAATTGCTAAAATGAGATTAAACAGTTCACCTGAAAGTGAAACATGATTGCAGAAAGCTGTAAGAAGTAGTCACTACAACCTCGGGCTTTTTTTTTCTGCAGATGATGGTAAACATGAGGAAGATTTTTTTTGCACATCTACCTCTGCCATTTTGCACACTACTGTTTATTAGTGCTGTACTGTCTTGTCTCGTGATGTCTGCACTGTCTTGTGGCAGTCTTTTTGTCTGTCTTATGTCTGCACTGTTTGCAGTGTTTGCATACTTGCACACCTTGCACTTTGTTGTTTTTGCTATGTTTGCACATGTTTGCACACATGCACTTTATGTTGTCTTATGTTGTCTTTGGTTGCACATGTGCACCTTTTGTACTTCTGTTGTCTTATATGTAGCACCTTGATCCTTGAGAAACGTTGTCTCGTTTCACTGTACGCTGTACCACATGTATATGTTGAAATGACAATAAAAGCCACTTAAACTTGAGATGGAAAGGAAAGTGTATAAATAAGATGGCATTGATCCTAAAAATGTAATATAAGCAGGCCAAAAAAGGAGAACACAACAGAAATGTAAGGAAAAACACTGAACGATGTAAAACAAGTCATCTAGGTTCACGGCAGTTCTCCTGTGATCTGCTTACCGCGATGATGTCGGGTGAATTTAAAGTCGCAGACTTGATGCTGACAAGACGCTTTTTATGTTTTCTTTCCCCCGTGTTTATTCTTTGAACCTTTCAAGAAATCGAGATCCCCGAGTTAATCGCTAAAACACTCTGCTTGCGGAAAATATTTAAAAAATGTTCAAAATATTTCAAGCCTTCAGTGCAAATGACACGACTGCAGTATCACTTATTTCAAGTCTAGCAATTATAAGTTTCAGTTTGTAGAGCTCGTGTTAGGTTTTCTGTTCTGCCTTTCTTCAGATGTTTGCACCCAGCTTTTTAATCTGAATGTTGATATTTTGAATAAAAAGGTCAAAGACACTGCGAGGTTACAGACTCCTTCATTATTCTAATCAAAACTAAGCTCCTTCCACATAATTAAAAATAAACTCATTTTTTTTTAAATGAGAGCTCTTTTAGTTTAGCATTCTTCAACGTACATCTCCACTTCTCTTGTTAAATTAGTTAGTGCCTAACTTGTTACTAACGGTAATATTCAACGTAACTTAATTATAAAAATTCAGACATCGGTGCAGAGGGGTGGACGAAGCTATGAACATACTCGCCCGGTTCCTTGTTTTGGTTGTCCGGAAAAGTAATTAAACTCGCTTAAGATGGAAAAGATAACCTGGAGGTGTGCTGTTGTAGGAAAATAATCAACCACAAGGATGGAGTCGAGTCGAGTTTGAACTAACCTGAAGTCGATTTTCCAACATCACCATGTCCTGAAGTGTTGTTTTTCTCTTTTACCACAACAAGAAGTACAATTTTTAACGCATTAATAGACGACATTTTTTAGTTCCATTTAATGATGAGCATCCATGAGAGAAGCTCGAGTCTGTTGCAGCATGTCAGCAGCAGCTGTGTTTGAAACTAAAAACTGTTAAAATTTATATTTCCGTGATGTTGATCTAACCATCATGCCGTGTGTTTGTTGTTGTACGCAGCCATCGTGTATAAATCAAACACCCTTCCATAATTTATCTTTTTGATTGTTTAGTTAGCGTCATACCATGGGGGCTGCAGGACGGTGGTCAGAATTGACAGATGGACTCTCGTAGACATCTGGATGAATTTATCGGCTAATTTATTACAGTTTATTTGATTATAATTAGCAGTGTAACATAAGGACAAAAGTTACTTGTTCAGAGAACAGAGTGTGAGGTGATTAAGTATAAATATTTATTTCACATTGTGATACTTGGGTTATTTTATTAATATATAATATAATATTTATTTTTTATTAATGTATAGCCAACTGCAAATGTTTAGAATGAAGAGCCTCGTGTCAAAGGAACCGTACTGTTATACACTCGCATTATAATGCATGCTGTGGAGTGTTTTCTTATGAATTGGATCAGCGGTTCCCAATATTCATGCTGCGTTAAAGTTTTATCTGTATGTCTTATGATTTATTTACACCTGAATCAACTCATCAGCTCTTTAACACGCTCAGCCTGATTTATTCTGGTACATGTGTGAACACATGTGAAGCTCAGCTTGAGCTCCAGATGCAAGGTCTCGGCTCGAGTGGCTTTCCTGGACTGCTGACGTGTCTCTTCCTTCCGTTTCCTCTAGTTCCGTCTTCCCTCCATTCTCTCACATCGTCTTCACTTTAGGGATGGGAATTGCAAAGATTTTATTGATGGCAATATCATTGTTGATTCTGCTTATCGCTCCAATTTTTTTTTGTATCGATTCCCTTATCGATTTCTTACATGACATGATCATTTTAGTGACCTTGCAACGCAGACACTTTGGACGACTTCTCCCTCTCCACGGTAACCCCTTCTTGTTGCCAGTTTCCACCAGAGCAGTTTGACATCATGATGCATGAGTTTTGGCAATGCGCAACTGTCAGAAAAAACATGCCAGCATCGTAAAACGAGTTGATAACCTCGGAGGCATACGATTCTGATGGATCAGACAATTTGGAACTGGTTTTAGATCCGATTTTCAAACTTCAGATCTAAAAAACTTCGTCTTTTAATGCATAGAAAAGTTCACATCCAATTTAGAAAAAAGAAATCCCAGTTCTCAAGGTTACTGTAGTTTCGGATAATTCACCTCCAGTTATAAGATCTTTAGACTTCTCGTCCGTTTTAGGATTTTATCGTACGTATAAACATGCTGGCGTTTTTTTAAAACATAAAAAAACTGATCTTTTGCGAGACGTAGAATGCCGTAGTAAAGAGGGGAATATCAAAGAAATGAATCCCGTGCAAGGCAAACGTACATGCAGTGATGGGAAATTAAGCACTATAAAGATGAATAAAATCCTAAATAACAGAAAAGTACATTATAAAATGTTTATCAGATTTGTTCCTGCAACATTACATCCTCTGAAAATGTCCAGACATTTTTTCTGTTTTGTTTTTGCACACATTAAATTTCTCATGCGTGGCAGAGGAGAATACGTGGAGGAAGTAATCAGGCAGCATTAAGAAGACGGCTGCCTCATTTTTCCACCGGATCTGCGCCATAAAAGACATCAGATGTAAACAGTGTATTGTATATCAACACTGCAAGGAATAAAGAATTAAAAAATATATTTTGTGAAAATCTGTCTAGTTAATGGACCCGTCACCCAGACTTGCGTGATTAATGTCGTTACCGCTGATGGATGCAACCGTACGTACCTTAATTCTGAGTCCTAGTCTTATCGTTGCTGTTAAAGCTTCCCTTACACACTCAGGCCATGAAAATGTAAATCAGAGAGCTACAGGAGCTGCGTATTAAGTACATTTCCATTCCTGCTTCTTTGGTAAGCTCTTTATCCTGGTCAGGGTCGCGTTATTGTTTTCACCTCTGTTTGCAGAAATGATACGTTAGTGTCTGTGTCACCTGACAGACCTTCACTGTTTTCCCCTCCATGCAAAGAGAAAATATTACTCTGTCTGTTTTTTCCACATAATGACATAACATTGCAAATGGATGGCCTTTTATTCCAGGTATGTGTGAACTAGATTTCTGCCATTATTCATTGAATAAATTAGACATTGCAGTAAATCTGAGGCCGTACCCCCCAGGTTCTCTCTGTGACCCAGTGAATCTGGCTTTGGGCGTGAACATCACCACACAGCCTCGTTAGCTGCCCTAAGCTCGACATTGTGCCTGTCGTTAAAAAGGTTAGGAATGATGCATCCAAACAGGTGGATGAATGTAACTGTGCATGGATGTGATAAAAGTCTTTGCAAGAGCTCTTTCCATTAGATAATAAAAGAAACACTTAGACCAAACTTCAGTCACCAGTCAGTGGAGGAGAGTCGTGAAGTGGTTCATTATTGTGGACTTACGCAATGTTGATTTTTTTCCTCTGGTTTGTGCTGTTCAGTGTAAAATATCGCCTTTCACAGATTAATCACCCAGAACCTTTAGCTTGAAAACAAGTGTTTTCACCTTTTCATTCTGTTATTACATCTGCTAAGGAGGTAGGTTATGTTTTCTGTGCAATTTGTTGGCTTTAAGCAGGATTGTGCAAGAGCTACCAAACCAATTCCCATGAAATGTGGTGACCGGGTGCAGCATGGGCTAAAAAAAAGAACCAGTTAATTTTGGAACAGACCCGAGTGACGGAGCAGTTCCACAGAGGCTCCACAAATTTAATCACGCTTTCTCTAGGGGTTTGCCCTAACCCTAACCCTAGCAAGATACGGAGTTGTGTTGGTAGAAGTCTGCGCTTAGCAATGCCGTGACTCTTAATATCCAGTAGATGTCAGTAAAGCTGAATAGTGACCAAATGCAACCAATGTAGAAATTCTTTGATGCCACTGGGAATATATCCAGACATAAAGTGGTAGCGGATGCAGCTTTTCACGTCATAGAAGAGTCGTGTCTCGTCCTTGTCGGCGATCTGCACTCTTCAAGTGCCCTTCTGGTCGATATTAGCTTTGTATTCTGGAACCGTGGAGATCGCAAACACAGTTATGCACAGTAAACAGATAAAAAAAAACACAGCACAGTTTAACAGTTTTAATATTATAGTTGTCTAATGTTAGCCGAGCATACACAGACTTTATTTCACATTAATGAACACTAAACATTCCCCATGTACACTGACAGAAAATTTAATTCGTACACTTGTCTTTTTTTCATTCTCATAAATCTTTTCCTACAAGAATCTTTTAGCCAAAAGGGTTATTATTTATTGGGCCAGAAAAAAGTATCCTGGCCAGCTGGGTATAAGGAAGCTAAAAAAACCCTCCCATTTGAAAAGCATTAGTGTTGGACTGAGTGAGTCTGAAAACAACTTCAGGGATGTGTGTTCTTCCACAGACAAGAAACCACAGATTAGGTGTACAGGTTATACTTGTATAAAACTAAAAATGTTTTTTTTAATGTTCGAACCATGGCCAAATGGGAAAAGATCCATTGCAAATAAATTTCTTTAGCGGTGTGAGACTAATTGCTCATTTCTACTCCACTGAGTTCAGCAAGGAGGGAAGAGCCTCCTATTGTCGTTCGTGCTGCTCCGCTGCATTGGAACAGCAATCGGCGCGACCTTTGATACATTGGTTTCGTTGAACGCAAAAAAAAGTGCACAAACGCATGAACGCAGACAGTCAGCATGACCCATGGAAGGGAGAAAAAATCTCCTCTCTTCTCTTTGGTTTCTCATTACACACCTGTTCTGAGAACAGGGCAATCCAAACATCATATTAAAGTGCAGTGAACTGGAAATTGATTATTAGAAGATTAATCAAATTGATGGATCAGTGAATCCAACTCTTTATTTACAGAGCTTGTGCAATAATTCCACCGTTTCTTTCCACGCAGCACAGCGGCTCGGTGCATGGAGAGTAGTAGTCCTCATAGTAAGGGTCCTCAAGAACAGCGCTTAATTTCAGCTGCAGTGTTTTTATCCAGAACTCCTGCTCGTGCTGAGTAAATGTAGTGGAGAAAAAACAACACAAGTAGCTTTTTTAAAAAAGCCTTTTTTACTTTTTTAAAGTAAAGTGTGGTGTGTTTTAGCCGTGTTTGTAATCCCGAGTGGTTTGTTTGAAAAAGGTTTGTTTCCATCTATTTTGTGACATGACAGCTTGTGACAATTTTTCTTATCGTGGATCAATTATAGACCTACGCTCATGCTCAAATTAATAGGATCTGAAGCAGAGACGACACCTTACACAGCGCTGTGAAACAGAAGCACAGAAACAGCTAAGAGCATGCACATTTTTGTCACGTGTAACATTACTGTTTAAACGGTGGTTAAAACCAGCTTCATCATGGCTTCATCAGACATTAGCTAAGCTATGTTGGCTAGCTAGTATGGTCTTGGCTTTTTACGCTGTCTAATGCCATATTTGGCACGCTGCATTTGTCCTGTCCTCACTCCATTTAAAAACATGAATATCCCAGAATTGGAACCCAAATACATACCTACCGAGCAAATATACGAATAGTCCAATATTCTGATATTCTAATATTCATCCCGACAAATTTCACATCAGAAACAAGTAAACGTAATATTTTGTATATTAGACGAGACACTGCAGATATGTAGTCATTAAAATGCTCTTATTTTCTGTTCATTAATGCAGCCATGGTGCAACGTTGGGAGCGGTGTTAGGTTTTATTTGTACTGTGTGTTGATGAGTATCCTGTCATGTTGCTCTCAACTCGATTAGCATCACAGAGGCAAAGTCGTCTGTACACACACACACACACACACACACACAGCCAGAGTGTTGAGATGTTGTTTCCTGGATATAGACGGATTGTTCTTCATACTGTGCATTGTTGTTTTCTGCTCCGGATTGTGATAAGCGCGGTTCAGTGTGTTCTTTCTGTCACTAGCTGTAGCGCTTCTGACCCTCAGCTCCGGTATCTGTGTCTGTTGACACTGTTGCGCAAAAAAAAGGAGCCCAAGACCTTTAGCACAGATTTTTTATTTTTTTTTGGCTGCATTTTTTTTTCTCCCTCCTCATAGTTCAAGGACGTTATCGCATCCGTCTCATGAAGACGGCGAATTTCTGTTAGATCTGCTGCGTTTATCAAGAGAGGAAGAAGTCCAGTGATGGATTCTGAAATATAATGTAAAATGTTCAGGGCTGTTAAAAAAGAAAAAAAGATTATGGATTTAATGGACTTCAGACCGAATTGATACGACGTAAGTGGCGAAATAAGTGTGTTATGGACCAGTTATCCTGTCTGGAACAGATTTTCTCCAAAAAGAGCACTTAAACTAACAGTCTTTCGAGGATACGTCGACCCAGGATCCGTTTCAAAGAACTACCTCGAGACCTGAAAAACAAAAAGTAGCTTTTCGTCAATTCTTTTTTTATTTTATTTTTTTTTTACTGAGATGACGGCACTCGTGTGTCATTACCGTTTCTGCAGAAAAAGGCAGCATAAAATTTATTTATTTCACATTTTTATCACACTCTCCTACTCAAGAAAGAATTTGGGGGCAAGGGGAATGTTTACACGTCTGCCTTACTGCCGAAGAGATGCCCACTGTCCGAATTCTTCTTACTTTTTTAACTGCTTTTCTAATTGTGCAAGTCTTTTGCCTTGTCATTTAAATTATTCTAAATCTTCCATTCAAGTCGCTTCAAGATCCTGTCATACTTGGGAGTTTTTTTGTAGCAAAATAAAATCAGCAGGAACTTTGGAAGTTTGAGGGTTTGCCTTTGTTTCTAGTTTGTAGTTGCAGGTTCCTTAGGTTCCTTTCATCACTTAGTTTCTAGTTAGGACTTGTTTTGGCCTGTCTGCATTTGGACTTTCATTATACACCTCTGTCTGTGTTTTGTATCTTGGCGTGGGTCATGATGACAGATTTGGATCAGCCCTAATAAAAATGTCCCGTGGACTCTGGCTTCTGTTTGTTACACTCCGTTCTAAGCACTTAACATTGTCATGAAGATGAGATTTAAATCAGTGAAGTAAAAAGAAAAAAAAAAGAAAAAGAAATGTCCCCGAGCAAACTTTGGACAGACAAACTCTGTCTTGGCTGATTTATTACATCTGTTTTGTGTCTGGTTATTTTCTATTTCTGTTTTACTTTTTAACCATGTTACCATCTGTTTCAGGTCATTTTAATTTGTGTATGTTTAACACATATGAATGTATATGTTGCAAAATATGAATTATAATGAATATTTAATATTATTTTCAGCTCCGTGATGGTTACAGTCTCGTAAGCCAGGGCCTCGTCCGAAACCTCCGTCCCCACGATGAGCTCCTTGTCGTCCCTGACCCTGCAGATAGCAAAGGACATGGAGCAGGAGGAGGCGGTGCCGCTCTTTCCTTCCCTCTATCCTACATCTTTCGGGATGGACCGAGGAACTGTGTGTATCCCTTCTCCATATGCAGATAACGGCCAAGCCGAGATGTCCTTTTATGGTCCGTCTGTCCCAGAGAACCCGGTCATGGCGCCTCCGCTCAGCCCGTCACTCTTCTGGCCCTCGCACAGCACCCACGCCACGCCCTCTCTGTCCCTGCACTGCCCGCCCACAATGCCCTACAGCAAGCCACACATAAACGGCGCCTGGGTCGACACCAAGCCACACGTCCCGGGGCGAAACAGGTGAAGTGGGATGGGTTTAACAAATCTCCGTCTCAAAATGTGTACTATTTGAATTTATGCCACAGCGCTGTTAAATTCTCAAATCTGATTGGTCAGAAAGTGTTGATGGTGCCGCCTGTAATTCAAGTCACAAGTTCATTTTAATACGCTCCTTCTAATTCCTTTTAGTTTCTATAGTAACGTCTCATTCACAGGAAATGAATTGCTGTGGTATAGGAGGAAAAAAACACTTATGGACTTGCTGTTACAGGAAAATAATCAACATTGGGAAGCTAACACTAACTCTGCTTCATCACACCATGCCTTTGTTGATTATTTTCCTGTAAGAGCACAGGCCTTAGTGTTTTATTACCTCTCTTGTACGATGAGGTAATACACACATGAGCTCCACATTTCTCTTTCATACGATGCGTTCCGTCTCTCCACAGCTCTTTTCTCTCTCATTCAAAGTTGTTTGGCAAGCAGCTTGAAGGTGGCGACGAAGCACTGAACTCCTCTTCCTCGTCGTCGGGAGCCGTGGCCAAAAGTGACATGCACTTCTGTGTCGTGTGTCACGACTACGCATCGGGTTACCATTACGGCGTCTGGTCCTGTGAGGGCTGCAAAGCTTTCTTCAAGAGGAGCATTCAAGGTGCCAAAACCGTAACCTTTTTTCTGCTCATCTTTTTCAACAATATGCATTTTTCCCCATTCAAACAGCCTGGTTTATTTTAAATTCCGATGACGAGTAAGTTACAAAAGAAAATATTTATGATGTACAGCAACATGTGACTGCTTTCGCTTGCTGTGGTCCATGCAGGACAAAAACATTGAAACTTAACGACAGCACACCAACGCTGGTGGATAGCCGACTGTTCTCAGCCCAAGTGTGGCAATTTATCCAGGGTGTGACTAAAGTGGGTGTCATTTTCTGTCAGGCTTATTGATGTGTTGACTGAGAGAAACTGTGATGGCAGTATCTAAGTTAAAAATAAAAATAAATAAAAAATTATAATTGGCGTGTGACCAAAGGTGAGTAGTTTGCCGTGCTGAATTTTGACTTGGAGTGCAGAGTGGGTTGAAATTTGGCTTTGCTGTTTCACAAACGTGCGCACACACACTCACAGACCCTGAGTCATCGCAGGTGCATGTGTTCCCTCCTGAGGACTTCTCTGTTCTACTCGATTAGGTGAAACGACATTAAGTCTTGGGTGCTTGTTTTGCTCAAAACAAATCCGTTAACAGTGAATATCTGCTGACTCTGAATTTGCATTCAAAAGTATTTACTAATCTAGAAAATTCAGAAGAAGCAAAACAGCCGTCGGTAGGTTTGAAGGTGACATAAGGTTTGAGCATTTTAAAACTCAAACATTAAGTGTAATAAGAAACCTTTTAGTAACGTTCTAGAATAGTACACAAGTATGCAGTCTGAGATGCTAGTTTGTTTAGCACAGGTAGGGGAACTAAAAAATTTGTCCATTTTAGTTGCTGAACTACACCAGTGCAGCATGTCAGGATAGTGACACAGTCTAAAGTAACGCCTCACACTGTGTCCACTTCAGGACACAATGACTACATCTGTCCTGCCACCAACCAGTGCACGATCGACAAGAACCGCCGCAAGAGCTGCCAAGCCTGCCGTCTACGCAAGTGCTACGAAGTGGGCATGATGAAGTGCGGTAGGCTTTTCCCTTATCTCACATTGGTAATGTTTCAGCTGGTGTTTCAACACAGTACTGATCTTCTTCACAGTTCTTTCCTTCCTTCTTTCTTTCTTTCCTTTTTTTTTTTTAATAGCAGGTGCACGACGTGAGCGGTGTGGTTATCGAGTTTCCCGCCATCGCCGTGACACCCAGATCAGAGACGGTTCAGCCAGGATTGGAGGGGTCAGAGGTCACTCCCAGAGACCTCCTCATGCCCCTATCCATCTTTCGCTTTCTCATCCGTACCCCAGGGTGCCGGCGGAGAGCGGATTTTCAGGATTGTCCCCCGAGCAGCTGGTGCACTGCATCCTAGAGGCGGAGCCGCCGCAGATCTACCTAAGGCAGCAGATGAAGAAACCGTACACGGAGCGCACCGTGATGACATCACTTACGCAGCTCGCTGACAAGGAGCTCGTCCTCATGATCAGATGGGCCAAGAAGATCCCAGGTGTGTGTGTGTGTGTGTGTGTGTGTGTGTGTGTGTGTGTGTGTGTGTGTGTGTACACATGTAAGTGTGGGTGTGGAAAAGTTACAGCATATATGCACTAAATGTGATGTTCTGAATAACTGTTTATGGAAACCTGCCACGTGTGTACGCACGCATGCACGCTGGTGGTTTTTCTGTTTTCATCAGGTTTTTTGGAGCTGAGCTTAGCCCATCAGGTGCACCTGTTGGAGTCCTGCTGGTTGGAGGTGCTCATGCTGGGCCTGATGTGGAGGTCGATTGATTATCCTGGGAAACTCATCTTCTCTCCGGACCTCAAACTCAACAGGTAAAAGTTCTCCGTGCAGAACACTTCACTGTGCAGAAAACTTTACTGTATCAATGATGATACACCTTTTTTAAACCCGTTTATGTGAGGCCCCTGTAAATGATCTGTCACAATAGAAACGCTAAGGCATTATAACGAGCCCGTAAATGTAGACTTGTGATTTGCAGCTGTACTACTGTTAACACCTTCTGACCAATCAGAATCCAGAATTCAACAGCGCTGTGGTATAAAGCACAATGTTTTATAATATAAAGTTAACAAATGCTTCTTGTAATGTTGGGTTTATCGTTACAAAAAAACAAACAAACCCACAGTGTCATGGTTTAACAGTTCGGATTTTGACATAACGATATCAGCAGGTGTGTGGTTGTGGTCGGTGGGTGTGTGTGTGTCTTAACTGAGAGAATTGCACCTCCTTATGCACTTTTCTTGTTTTTGGTACTGTGTGTCCGTGTGTGTCTGTGTGGGGTTGGAATTTAATTCCACACTTCCACGGTGATTATCACTAAGGTCTTAACTAACCTTGGAATGTTCCCATAACACTGGCTTATTTGCCAACAGCACTCTTTCATGGTTAGTGTACTCGTATCAATGTGTGTGTGTGTGTCTGTGTGTGAGGTTTTTTTTATTTTTTTTATTTAAAGGCTTTTCAATGCCAAATTGGAAATAGAGATGTCTTGTATAGAAACCTGTGGACCTTTTTGTGTAACTGCAGTGTGCATCAACCTTGATGTGTTCATTCTTGCCCTCTCTGATCCACCCTGTTAGTGTATCAGTGACACTCGAGCACATTAAAAAAAGATTAATTGGGTTCTTGATGTTTCTTAAAAATAAAGTCTGGTGCACAAACTGAAAATTGTTTCTGCTTAACTTTACAGCCAGTTTATTAACAAACACATAAAATTCCCTGTTCCCCTTTCTTTCTTTGTACATCTGTCTCTCTTTTTCTATCCCTTTATCTCTGTTTATCTCCTCTCTATCATCTTTTTCTCTCTTTCTGTCTCCATTTCTTTATCTTTCTTTCTGTCTCTTCATTCTATCCTTATCATTCTTTCTTTTTTTCTCTCTCTGTCTCTCTCCCTCTCCTCCCTCTGTCTCTATCAGGGAGGAAGGAAGCTGTGTTGAGGGGATCATTGAGATCTTTGACATGCTTTTGGCCGGCTCCTCAAGATTCAGAGAGCTGAAGCTGCAGAAGGAGGAGTATGTCTGCCTCAAAGCGCTCATCTTGCTCAACTCCAGTATGTGTGAGTGTGTCTGTCAAATGTGTGGTGTGTGTTTATATATTAGTGACGTAACGGAGAACCTGAAGCTCCGGAGCTGGCTTTGAAAAATATGAATGCATACATACAGTATACATACATATGTTAACATACACAGTTAATAATTAATATTACACACTTTGTACAGAAATCACTCGTGTGTGTGTGTATGTATGTATGTATGTGTATATATATATATATGGACAGCTATACTATTATTTACTATTATTATTTTTATTTTTTTATTTTTTACCATTAGGGGCCACTAGCATACACTGTGTTAAACTAAGCTTTGAGTAATGAACCTTTTTTTTGACCAAATTTGGATTCAAAGCTTCATTGTCCCACCACTAGTATATTCACCTGTATGCTTGGTGCCTTGATTCAAATTAGATTTGACAGTCAGACGATTGTGAACTATGGATTTGACTCACAGAGGATGACATAAAATAATCAGTCACACAAACATGGCCATGTGCGGACAACCTAGCATGAACTAACTAGCATGCAGAAGCTAACCTGGCTACCTTGGCAGCATTATATTGGGGTATGTCTAAGGATAAACAATATAATTTTTGTGATATTGGAGTTGGTTGTAATTTCCCAGTGGACTGAGTGATGTCAGTCAACACATGCTCAGTAGAATATTAGGCCACACCCACCAGATAAGTGAGTTCGGCTGTGGGGTAATATTATTGTCTTGAGATTTTTATTTAAAATTTCATTAAATTTTGCTGGATTTTTAATGCAACATTTTAATAGTCACACTGCCTCAGCTGTGTGTGACGTGCATTGCATCTTAATTATTTTATTTTTCTGCTTGTAAACAATGTTTTGACAACTTTGTTAAAAGACAGACCACAGACATGTATCTTTTGAAGAATAATGATCTGCCCTCTAGTGTTTTAAAATGAAAACCCCTTCAGGACTCTAGTCAAAAATGGTAACTTAAGGAGCCAGAGGTTCCTAAAAAAGATAAACTTCACTCCCCATTGACTTTATGACAAACAATAACACAAAGCATGACCACCAAAGCTGATTCTTATTCTCGTGGCTATTCTCATCATCATGTCTTATAAACATCCAGCCTGTTTTTGTTTTCTTTTTTCTTTCATTAACAACATTTGTAAGGTAAATCGGGTGAACCTTTGGAATTCTGCTGGGTTTTTTCCCCTTGTACAAGACATTAGGAACTCTCTTTACGATGATGAAACTGCAAGAATTTTTATGCATTTAACTGTGCCACCATGTTTTTTTTTTTTTTCTCACAGTTCCTTTTTTTGAGGTGATTAGTACAGAATCTGCTTCCCTGGCTATGTCTATGCTGGGAAAATGACTTTGAGCATACGTCATCAGCTTTATGTTGTACCTAAGCCAGGAAACTTCCTGAAGCAAAGTTTTGTCTAGCTGTACTTTTGCGTGATGTGTCTAATATTTTTTGCTGTCATCACGTCAGTCACTTCAGGAAGATTACCAGCACCGTTCATTGTTGTTTCTATTACGATATATTAAAATAAATTAAAACGCCACCTCAGTGAGCATTATGTTCATAATGTCGTCTTATTCAGTCGTTTTATTTTAAAAATTTTTGTTGCAGTCTGGAGCCCTGTTCCTATGGCTCTTACGCCATGTGTGTGTGTTTAAATGTGTGTGTGTGTGTGTATATATATATATATATATATATATATATATATATCTGTGTGTTTTGTATAAATCACATCATTTCTTTGACCCTGTGGTTGTGTGTGTTCATCAGACATGGCGTCGTCGGGGTGTGAGAAGGAGCTGGAGGGCAGGGCAAAGTTGCTGCAGCTGCTGGATGCCGTGACTGACGCCCTGGTGTGGGCCATCTCACGAACAGGTTTATCCATGCAACAGCAGTCCACTCGCCTCGCTCACCTACTCATGCTGCTCTCGCATATCAGACATCTCAGGTATTCAGTCCTCTGGTTCTGGTTCCACAGGTTTATGAGCCAAACCATTAAATAATCAACTGTGTGAATTCCATCAAACACATAAATTACCCATAATCCACCTCTCTCCTCTCCTCTCTGGTCTGCAGTAACAAAGGCATGGAGCACCTTACCACCATGAAGCGGAAGAACGTTGTCCTGCTGTATGACCTGCTGCTGGAGATGCTCGACGCCAACACGACTCACAGCAGGCGCATATCCGGTAGCATGCACACTGACCCCGCCACCCAAGAGACAGCGCTGAACACGCACGTTGACCCCGGGGTCGTGACCCCAGTGAACTCGACTGATGCACCCATGGTCCCTGAGCTCCACAGTCCCGATGATCATCAACTCACACAGGTGAACGAGTCACAGTGCAGCCAGGAGTGAGTGCTATTCCAGTCTCTCTCTCTCTCACACACACACACGGACTCATCCATGGACACAGACATCCCTCTTGCGACCAAATTCTTTCCTTAAGCTATTGATGTAAAGTTTGTTCAGCCAGCTCTAGCTAGACTAGATGACCCAGAATGCTTTGCAGCTCATTTCCCTTTCACAATCTTCTGAAGATTGTTTTCATGTGCTGTATATTCCAGACTATAAGATGTACCGATTTTTTGGCAAAGGAATAATTATAACGTCCCTGGTGTTTACAGTGGGTCTGCTACTCTACCACATGTGGTAGTTTGCCCATTTATTATATTCTTATGGTGCTAACCTAACAATATACACATGCCATAGCTGTGCTAGCAGAAATTAGCATTAGTGTAAGAGGGGTTACAGTTAAGTTTGCTGGTGACTTATCACCTTCTAAGGATGGCCTCTTATATGGGAAATTAATTATAAATAAATAATATTTCATTTTATTTTCTTTAAAAATATCAAAGCATAGGCATGTGCAAGGACACATTGTTCCTGTTAATTGTCCCCCAGATGCAGCAGAATCCTATTGGGTTAATTTTAATCTGACAAAAAAGTTTCCCACAAACCTAAAAGTAACACTACTCTATCCAAATAATCCAGTTATATACAAAATAGTACTCAGTTTAAATGGATATGATGATAACAGTCTGTGTGGATTAGATTAAAATAAGATTATTTGTCATGTGTGTTTGACATCCATAGTGAGAGAACAAGGTAACCAGATGCCAGGTATAGTAAGGAGCATCCCATGATTGTCTTAAAGCTCAGGAAACAATACAGTGATGAACTTACTGCAAATCTAATGGGACAAAAGCTAACTAAGCTAGGCTACAGCAGTAGTACAGCATTTCAGAGAGAAATATTTGTTTGGGCACGTCTAGTAGTCCAGAAAATACGGTACAATTCTAGTCCAAATAACTAAACCCTGTGTTGTTTTTTAATTGCACTACTCATCCCTCCATCCCTCTTTCTTTGTGGTGCTACATACAACTGGAAAAAAATCGCTAAATATGAGCTGACTCTTTAACTGTTCCTTTCCTGTGCGGGATGATCAGGAGTGTGTGACGCGAACTACAGAACGGATCTGCCCAAGCGCCTTCAGTTTGGAAACCTGGAACGCTGTGGACTTATATACGGACGTTACGACTGAGGTAACGCACAACTTTTCCAGCTGTTGCGTTTTCACTCAATAGATCATGACCAAGTCTCAAAATCAAAAAAGGGACTTTTTTTGGTAAATTTCTAAAGCCAGGGTACAGAAATTTTAACACCAAATCAATACCGTTTGTGTTTGTGCCGCCGTCTCATCCACTGTAAATAACCTGATTGTATCACAGAATGCAACAAATTGCTGCAAACAAAACAATGAAGACCTGTAGTTTTCACATTTTTGCTGTTTCTTAAATTGTTGTATCCTTTCTTTTTTTTCTCACAAACTTGCAAAACATTTAAGGCCTGGATACTCGATCCTGATTTTGCTTTGGCGACATAGCTGTGTTTACACAGCCCAGATCTAACCAATTAAATTTTTTAAAATGTATATGATAATGAAAAGACTTAAAAAAAAAAAAAAAAAAAATCCAGTTACGTTTACAAAAAGGTTGCTGCTAAACAAAAGTGCATTTTAAAATTGAAGGAAGGAGTACGTTAATGTAGTGCATTTTTATTTATGTAGCATGTTTTAAAATATTTGAGAACTCCTTTTATAGGTAGTCCATATTAGAATGACGTTTTGCTGACATCAGATGTCACTTATCTCCTGTTTTGGCTCAGATTCAGACTCAGAACAGTGTTAGTTTTTTTGTGCGTGTATGTTAAAATAACGTTACTCTAAGGAGCATATTTATTTCGCTGCACAGAATTAATAAAAGTAAATTAATTTCAGGCATGCTAGTTCCATTTCTCTCGGGGTCCGAGAGCTTGAAACTAGCCACATCTGTAGCTTGGCAATATTGCACATCAGTTTCCCCTTTTTACTTTGTTGAATTCGTGACGTTAACACTTGTTAACCCTCTTCAGGGTTAAAATGTGTTTTATGCAATGCGTATAGCTATGTTAAACATTGCATGCCTAGAAACCACAATGTGATTTGGTTTATTAGAAACGGTCACCTCTAATTCATGACAGATGAGCAACACAATACTTGCACTACTGCATCTGTCATTTCTATGTAAATTATATTTAGAATAAAACTAATTATTGAGGTTTATATTTTGCACCATTTAATTAAAGGCGGTAGCGAAATAGGCATATTCAGGTCTTAAATGTCCAAGTGTTAGATGATTTATATTCATACGCATTCTGTCTCAGCAACATTCTCATTTTCATAATAACAGGAAAAAAAGTGCAAATCTTAAATAATGCAACAACAACCTGTGTCGATGTGTAATTTATCGTGTGGTAAAATGACTGTAGTCGTCAGTGGTATCGCCAGACTATTAGACAAAAAAAACAAACACAATATTAAAAATATACCAGTTCAGCACACTCCAGGCAAACAGCTTTATTTGTCAAGATGTACAAATTGACTTTAAATTATACATCATAACCATAAACAGTTAAAACTGTACACACTTATTCTCAGTGCGTCTGTACTATGGCTGTCGGAATAAATAAAATGTAATTATTTTTATTATTGTTAAATAACTATAACAAGCAGTTTAACGACACCCCTCGTGTACGGATTATTCTTCTAAAGTACAGCGTGTATATACAACCTATTTTTTTGGTTTCTGTGTCCAGCAGTGGCTGAAAAAATTGCAAATTAAATTACAGCCAGTGATACACTAATACTTCATACTTAGTAGTTTTTACAGGATTTTAAAAATATCATGCGTGCACACAATGAAAACACTCATCAAACTGAAAATAGAAGGGTAAGTCAGCCTCCACTCAATATTGCCTTAATTGAGTTTTCTGCGATAAAAAGGTACATTAATGGAGTGAATTGCTGAGACACCAAGACATTTTTACATGTAAATATTTAATTATCGTAAAACTGATTTCAATTTGACAATGTGAAGTTTGTTTTTAATGGTTCCTTTCAAAAATAGGATTTTTCTTAATTTAAGCCTGATTGTGTCTATAAATCTGTTTACACTGACCATCACAAAGGTTGGTCACTCATGTAGGTGGCGGGCCGTTTGTGTAGCGCAGCATGGGGTAGAATGAGCGGGCGAAATTGTTCGACAGAGCACAGCTGTAGTCGTTCTCGGAAGCTGGCACCAGGCATGCCAACACCAACAGCAGCAGAAAGAGCAGGTGTAGGGGAAATGCAGCTCGCAGAACCCGGTATAAGAATGGTCTGCCTGGGGAACCTTCCCTGCAAGGGCGGAAAAGTGTGATGTGATCGAATGGTGGGCTCTTTCATTTTAACCTGATGTATGAGAGTTTTTAATCTCAGCACGTTGAAATGTTTTCTAATCAACCCCCCACCAGGTATAAGGGTGTGTAACATCAGACAGTGTACTCTAGTAATCTCTCACACTTTCATTACGTACTTGGCAATTGCAGGTGGTCTTCGTTCAACAGCCCTAGACTCCTACAAGTAAAAGGTAAGGACGTAAAACTCAGTGTTTTTCCCGACCACAGAAAGCAGCTCTTTATCCATGTTGTGTTTATGCTCTGTGCTGTTACCTTGTCCATTAGCGCTAGGTCTCTTACGCGTTCGCCGTCTACTGATGAACCTTCGCTCTTCTGCAATGCAGGTTGAAAGTTTCAGCAGCTGAGTTATTGGGTAATTAAACGTACACTTTACAGGAGATTTTGCATCACTTAGTCTATAGTGACTGGTTGCACCAGCAGAGCAGCTAGCTTCAAACTAGCGTCGCACTGAATTTTGGTTTTCCACAGCACTTAAAAGACAATTTAACAACGGTAAGAGAAAAGTGATTAATGTTTACCAACTTATTACTGTAATATTTAAGTTGGTGGTGATAAAAATTTATCACGTCAATCTGTGCAATGGTATAACTTTTAGATGTTTGTAAACTTGAAAATAGTGAAGGTTTACAATCAAACTAGGTAAAGACCGAACTTACAACACTGCTGGTGCAACTGGTTGCAGGTTTCTACGCCTTGGCATAATCTCCCTGCTTTAACGCACACAGCATTAAGTGGTGTGTATTAGAGCAGGGAAAATAATGTCTATAGAACCCTGAAAAAAACAGGGTACCTTTGCTTGTGCAGTCTCTGCCTCCCACCCATCCTGCAGGCAGAAAGAGCTGCTTGTATCTCTATAGAGATACAAGCAGCTCTTTCTGCCTGCAGGATGGGTGGGAGGTAGCAAATGTGTGTACAAGACAGTCAACTCTTCCCACCTGTCCAGAAGGTGGGAAATGACAAGTGTCACTAGGTGTAGAAAACTAGTGTCAGATCCACCTCTTTCCACCAGCAGGATGGGTGGGCAGAGGTGGTTTTGAATTACCTTTTATGCAGATAGTGACAACCCTAACCTGCATAGGGAAAAAAATATGCATGTACCCTTACCTTTAGCTCCACTTGTGCGCTTACACACATTCCTCACTCCCATTTGAGAGTAAGGTGTGTGTGTGTAAGCACACAAGTCATCCTACACACCCACCCACCCTACAAAGAGTGTCTTGTACCTACCAGTCTGGTCTTCAGTGTGTTCAGGTCATGGCTGATCTGTCTCAGAAGGAGGCGGAGCTTGTTGTTAATGACATGCACCTTCTCCTTGGCCTCCATGCTCTCCTCACCCTGCTCCACATGCAGGATGTGTGAGGAGATCTGCTGCAGGGACTGCACTTCCTCCTCTCGTCCCAGGAGCTCACGCTGCACTGCCTGTACACACAATCTACTTTGTCACATCAACTAACAGCACAGCAGCTCCTATAAAAGAAAGCACATGCGCACACACCTGGAGTGTATCTCTGTGCTCCTGCAGTATGTTGACATCCACACTGAGGTCATGAATATTCACCATGTAGCGCTGACTCTCAGCTTGGGCCAGCCACAGCAGTAGCGAGTGCAGTGTCTCATGAAACTCCTGAAAGTGAAGGATCAGAGGTCAGCTAGAAAAGATTTTTTAGCCACTGTATTAGGGCTCTGCAATGCATTCTGTCTACTTGATGTGACATTAAAAGATTTAAACTTAAAAAACCAGAACTTCTCTCTTTTGACACTTAATTGAAAGTTCCAAAATCTTAGTGGTTTCCCCTACCTGACACTGCAAGAGCTCCAGGTGCAGTTGGTTCTCCCAGGCATTGAGAGCAGCACAGGCCTGCATCCATTTCTGATTGGCTGCCTGCAGCTCTGCGTTTAGTGCTCGGACCTGTGCACCTTCTCCTCTGAGGAGGCGCCGCCCACTCAGATTCACTCCAATCATCAGAGCCTTGTAGCTGCCAAATGTCCTCTGGCTCTCCTTGGAAATAAAGCAGTTAAAAAAAATCTTACACATCCTCTTCTGTACATTTGGGTTTAAAAAGTAAAATAATTAAACAAATTGTACCTTGAGCTTGCAGATGCTGCTTTCCACATCTTGAATGCTTGGGTGCTCTTTCCCTCTCTGAAGCCTCTCCAGTTCAGGAAGCACACAATCCAGCCAGGTCACAACCTGTCCAAGGTCAGAGGTCAACTTGTGATCTTGCTGAGCACTGAGATCCTCACCATTAGCCTGGAGAAGCTCCCATCTCTCAATCACTCCTAAAAGAAAGAACACATGTTCTGTTTGTAAACAAACCAGGACGTTTCCACTGAAGCAACGCTGTCTTGGCAGAGTACAAGTTCATCTGAGAAAGAGACCCACACACCTGTCTGCTTGTCTGCAGAAGATGGAACCGTGAGGCCCTGACCCTCAAGCAGCTCGTCATCATGCAGGATGTGTTTGACTCGCTTCACACTGTCAATACTCTCGGTGCACTCAGACATGAGCTTAGCCTGTGAACACAAAAGACGTGAAATAAAACATCACACACTTGAGATACCTGCATGTTTCTCACTGAGAGATGTGCACATTCTGTACTTCCAACTGATGAGAGTAGAAAATGCGGAGAGTGTGTTCTAAGCCCTCATGGTGGTATGGCATACTTTAGATGATTTGCTACAAGCCCATATTTAGTTTTATGATTACAGTAGACAAGGAAAAGATTTTCTCAAACATTCTCCCTAGTGAAGTCATAAGCACGAGGCTAATCAGCATAGTTATGCACCTGGATCTATTTTCCTATGCTACAAATAAAACAAGCAAGACTTTAAAATGATATTGGCTCATTCTAGCTATGGCTTTTTAAAAACGTGAGACTCAGCTGTTTGTGTGTACACATACATATCCCTCAGGATGGTAAGCACCACCAAAGTGTGTAGGGGTAGAGGCCAGACTTTGGATGATGTGTTTCCTGTCCTGCCAGCTGGGCTCGGTCACTAAGAAAGGCAAGATATGTTACTGTAATTAATATTACACACAATTCACTGGTTGCATTATCAAACAGAAACCGTGAAAAAAAAAAAAAGTCAACTGAGAAAAATAATGGAGGCAGAAGTACATGCACAGCCAGGAGCATGAGGGAAAATGTTCACTGTAGTCGATCAGCCAAGAGCTTGAGTGGTTTCTTAGTCTTGCAACAAGCTAAAGTAGCCAACGATGGATTAAAGTTAAGACTTGCATGTGTTTTTTGACAATGTGACATACTGGAACTACCAGTGTAATGATGTGTAAACTTGGAACTTCTGCTGTTATATAAATGCCAATGCAGCTTGATGCTAACTGGTGGTCATAAACGTCCTTTCTTGTTAGCCTTGTAGCTCCAGTGCTCAAAATAAGAAGCAATTCTGAAGCAAATTTCAGACACCAACCACATCTTGGTAGATCGACTTTATTTAAAATAAAAAGAACTTACGGATTGTAGCATACACACAAAAAATGATACGCTGAAAGGATGCAGGTTATAAATTATACATAATTCATGCCCAACACTCAAGCACACGTAGCAGGCTGGAGCCTACCAGATGCAGCACTTCGAGCTCGAGCTGTAGCTTTAATAAAGGACTCGGAGCTCTCAGTGACCTCTACTTCTGTAACAGAGGAACGGTACAGATACGGTCCAATCACAAAGCCCTTAAGCCTTCACACTACTGCAAAACAGCCGATGTGGCAGATGAACAGCATGATGTCTGTGGTTTTATTGCAAAATGTACTGATGCACTCAGCAGAAGCGTAGAGGACCTGATCAGACTACTGAATTTTGCACTTAAAAAATGCATAATTTTTTTCATGTTTATAATACACCTTTCTTGTCACAAATTATTTGAAAACTGTATTTCGTGTGTATTTGATCATTATGAAAATGCATTAAAATAAATCTACAACAATTTCAAGTAATTATAAACTATAGTGAAAAGTTATTTTTTGCATTGTTGAAATTTTGAGGAGGATGTGTATTCCGTTGTTTTCTAGGCAGAAATGTTTTTAAACAGCTTAAAAATAGTGCCTGGGGGGAAGGGGTTTTCCTACATCTAAAATATTTACAGAAGTGTATTTTAGACTAAAAAAGAATTTTTAACAAATATGCCCTAGATAATTTTAAACAAAGTTTAGAAGCTGGACATGGCCAGAATTCAGAGCTGAGACTGTACCTGAAAGTGCGCTGTAGTACGTGGCCTCATCTTCGTCCTCGGGTGATGAAGAGCCACCCACGTCCACCGTGTGGTCCCACTCGAGCGGTATGGAGTCCACGCTGACGGGCGTCTCTCGGCCCGAAGGCTCGAGTGAAGGAGGTCCGAGGAGACGCGCCGAGGGCTGGACGGACACAGGCGTCTCCGTGTCGACGTCTCTCTCCCACACGCCGTTCAGCTCTATCGAGTCCTCATTGTCCAGGTCTCTGTCAGAGAAATCACGCTCATCGTCCACAACCTGATGGACAAATACAGAAGGTTAAAAAAACAGAAAATATTCATTGTACAATAATCCTTACTGTATGCGTGTGAGACGGACCGGCCGCATGTTGACCAGGCGATGGTGGAAGCGTGCAACTCTGCTGAACACCTCCTGGCAGTAAGAGTGTAGCTCCTCCAGCTCGTCCTCGATCAGCACGGCATCCAGTGGCGAGCTCTTCTGGATCAGTTTCTCTCCGAACACGATCAGACAATCGATCTTATTCGTGTTCAGCGTGATCTCCTGCTGGAAAGCCTTCAGGGCACGGACAAGCGCCATTTAACACTACATGCTACAATACATACCATAAACAGGTTTATGGTAAATTACAGAACTTCTATTTTAAATTCCTCGGTGTAACTATGTTGACAAAAAAAAGCCTTTCCCATGCTTAAGGGTATTAACCTGTTCTTTTAAAAACACATTTTTACAGTGAGTAGAGATACCAGTGTTTGAGTGCAAAACTTGCACTCACTTTGAGCTGTCTCATCTTGTCATGGACGTCACTTTCGGAGAAGTGCTCGACGTTAGTGAGCTGCAGGTCCATCTCAGTGAGCCACACTAGAACGGCCTCCCTCGTCCCCTCAAACTCCTCCCTCTGAGATGTGAAGTGCTGCAGAGGGCAAGACACAGATATGTCAGCAACTTCTTGTCTACGACTGATTCACTTTTCCAATGTCTCCTTCATAAACTTTACAGACTCTCATGTTATAATGTTACAACTGTAAAAATTTTAATACATTTCAGTGGTACATTCAAAAAGATGTAATTTTCGAGGGTAACAATCTCCAATGTTAAATTAACACTAGTATTCCATATACAAGTCACTTCTCAAGAAAGTCTCAGCTTAATAAAAACCCAGCTATGTACACAGGGTTAACTACTGTATTGAAGACATAGCTAAATAACACACCAAGGTAGCTTTGTAACTAACTAATGTTACGTCTCAGGCTAGATATAAAAAACGTTATCGTTTATCATAAGATATTTATGATAATACACTACGTGTTGAACATCACTGAACTGAATAGACTCACAGCTTGTGGGTAAAAGTGTAAAACCAGTGTGAAATGTGCACCTTGAGTCTGCGGATGATGGCGCTGACTCTCCTGTGCAGCTCGTCCCAGCGCCGGTTCCCTTCGTTCACCATCGTCTTCAGTTTGCAGGCTGTATCCGTGCGGTTCTCGCGGGCCAGGCGGCGGTACTGTTTATTCACCAGCTCCAGCTGCGTCAGGCGCTCATGGACCTGCCGCTGAAACGCCTGTGTGTGAGAGACAAGAACTGCGATTTACTGACCTACAACGCTGCACTTCTAAACAGTACGGAGCCCCCGAAGTGACACGGAGGGAAAAATTTTTTGGGGAGAAATATTGTGTGCTGTGGTTCTGGTCGATGTACTTCCGGGTCAGTTCGGCAACATATATTGGACACCCCACACCTGTGGGAAAGGTTCATGGAGTTTTATTTTGAAATTGAGCTCAAATATAAAGACATTAAATCAGTGTTTTTCTCATAAGTGAAAGACATCTAAAGAGAATACTTTATAGAGAATATGCAACGGGACACACTCGCCGCAAACTGTAGGCTATACCGAGCAACCCTGCTGAACTCTTTAGCAACCAGGTGCAGTACTCTGGGCAGCTTCATGGTGCCTGTGTTGGGCACTAAAATGCCCCCTCATTAAAAAAAATAATAATAAAAACTAATTCATGGGATGACACTGACACGTAGGCTACCAAACAAACCAAGGCTTCGTTCATCATTGGTCACGTGGTTTTCTCTTTAAACGACAACGCGCCCTTATACTAGATGTACTATATACTATAATTCAACAATATGTAAAAAATAGTAAGTACACCCCTTCTAGTGACTGAACTGTACTGAAAGGAGCGCTGTTGAAAACAAAAGCATTACTATCATGTTTGATGAAAATGTTGTTACGGTCACATTTGTAATGATTCAGAGGAAGTTGTTAATCTTAACTTAAGGTTTGATTATAAAAGATCATAATAAATGAGTGATGAGGGGTTTTTTCGTCGCTTTTTGGAGTGCCGAACTGACCTGGAAGTACATCGCCAAGAACGAAGCACACGATGTTTCTCGGGATCCCGAGAAACTCCCAAAAAAAAATTCCCCCCATGTCACTTCAGTAAAACCGTGCTAATGAGTAACATCATTTCAGGTAAAATAACTTTTACATATTTTTGAAATGGGAGATTTTAACCGAATCAGAACATGAAGCTCTTTTGTAAAACTGATCATGCCTTTGTGTGTGTCATGTTCATCAAACTAATACATCGTTCCAGCTATACTGTAAAATAACGCTCATAAGGAATCTAAAGCTCACCTCAAACTTTTTGAGCTCCTCCTTGGCGCACGTGTAGAGGACGTCTGTGCTGGCCGGGTTCGCTGCTGTGCGCTCTGCCATGCTCAGCCAGTCCTCGAAACACGAGTAATCTTCCAGGAACTTACACCAGAGGCGCCACGTCTCCTCGATCCTGCAGGGGGCGTCACACACCACATGGAGCTTATTAAAACTTAGTGAAAAACTTAGTCAAGTATGGAAGACATGTAGTTTCAGACCTCGCTGTGTGTGTGTAGAACACTTTCTCACCTCATCCTCCTCTCCATGGACAAGGCGCAGATGTTTCTCCAACGGCGATCCAGGCTGTGTGTGGTCTGCTGGATGGAGTCGTTCTCGACATCGCTGCTGCTGGCGTCGGCATCATGCAGTAACATGTCACATAGGGTGAGTACTGATGCCACGCCTTCTGTGTGCTGCTCGATGTCCTTCTGCAGCTCCTAGACGATCAGAAATAATTTAGAGAAGCTCATGGTCCCTCATCACATTTGTCAAGCTGTACTGTCCATGACGTTTTTTTATTTTAACAGGTAGACTGTGCAACCCTGTTTATGAAATCAGGAAGGTGTGTGTGTACCTGTTGTTCGGCAAGTTTGCTCTGGATTTCATCACCGTGACACACACCGAACACGATCGGTTTGGTGAGCTCACCCTCAATACGTGAGAGCCACGTGCGCAGGTTGCTCATGTTCTTATCCAGCTGCTGCACCATCACCAGAGTCTCCTTTAGCTTCCTCACCCTGACACATCAATCAAGTCATCCTTCAGTTATATTATTATTATTATAAGTATTTTCTAGTTTCATTATCAAACTGATCAGATAAATGATTCTGAAATTTTATTTAAAAAAAGGGATAAATCGATTATTTATTCCAATTACATGTGGACTTTTTGAAAGAAACCACTCCAAATCATACAAGTCTAATTGCGCAATTGGGGGGGAAAGTAATGGCACCCCATAAAAGGAGAAATGGTTAGTGCGTGTCTGTGGTAGCTGACACGCTCGTGCGTACGAGGAAAATCTACATAAATCTTTCATTTTTATCAAAACAGAATGTCTCTTTATATGTAAACATTTCCCGTTGCAAAAATAAATGCCATTTCCAAAAACATTTCCAGTCTTTGCAATTTGTTACAGGATCTGATATCCAGTGTTTTCTCCAATAGGTGCCATCTCTGCAGACAACTTTACTAAAAAACATATAGATAAGGCATGATGTATGTTTACACAAAATACAGACCAACACACACATCTCCAAACTTGCATAGTTTACAGACAAACATACGGTTAGGTCACTGACTAATCAAAGGTCTAAAAGATTACAGGTATTTCACAAACAGAAGAATGCAGTTCTGTCTGTACCAACACATAAATAAGGACACACAACCACTGTGTGTGTTTGGGGAAGTCCAAGGCCAGACACCTGACTCTCGGGCCATTAACGAGCTGAGGCAGGAGGAAATTAGGCTGCAACAAAAGCCTCTCACATCACGAGTCATTCACAGCTCAAAGCCATACGGTGTCCAAACACTGGTCGAGACGTGAGCCGGCGACCCATTTTCAGAGCGTCTGCTCAGGGTGACGTCGACGTTCCATCACATGACGAGGAACAAAAACAAATCAGTGTTCAGGTGGCCGTGCTGCAGGGACATGTGTTGTCATGTTTAGCAGTTTGTGTGCACTAAAAAAAAAAACATCAGAAATGCAGGAAATCCTGCACAACAGAATATTACAATATCAAACAAAATGATCCAATAAGCATAAAATATAATGTGTACGCAATATGGTGCATGCACTTAAAATGCACTGAGCTCTTCTGTAGGTTCCCTGATGCACAGCAGCATCCTATGTGCATCCTTTTAGCTTAATGCATGCTAGTGCACCGTTAGCATTAGCCAGCCTGTTGAGTTTGAATTTGTAGGGCTACCACGAAGAGAAAACTACCCATCCCCCAACCCAAGAGCACCCCGCTGACTGCATGTAGAAGTCGCGATGGCGAGCAGGTGGTATATACTCACAGAGCGCTGAGGCTACTTCATGGTTCCCTCTTGTGCGCGTTAGCATTTTCAGGATAAGCTGCGGCAGATGGTCTGTCACTTTACCTCCCTCCCACTCCCCGTTTGCGTGCAGTGTGGTCAAGAAAGCATGAAGCATACGTCATCTCTTTTACAGTATACATGGATTCACACACACTCAGCTCAGCATGGATTAAGTCACTAAAGAGGCTTAATATGTACACACAGATACACTTAATATTGCATTCCACACAAAGCCACACACATTATTTCAGATTTTTGTGTACAATTTAATGTCACAACAACCTCTGATCGTGGAAAGTTTCTAATCTGAAGACCAGGACCTGTCAGAATAACTGTATTTGGGTCAGTGAGAGAGAAATAATCTTGCACATCTGTTCCTGAATGAAGTTACATCTTCAGTTAGTGGTCTGCAAAAGTCATAAAAATAATTTTTTTTAAAAACCTCCAGGCCACTGTATATGTGCACATGCTAGATAGAGACCTCATTTCACTTCCTTTATGAGGGCTGGATTAGAGACAATGCAATTTAGGATGCTTATCTAAGCCAGATTGTAAACTCACCGTGCAAAAAAAACCTCTTCACATGCACACCGATTCTTTTCTAAATAATTAATCTTGCCCTATAATTGTACTAAGCCATATGACTATGTAATACAATAAAAATGAAGGTCTGAAAGGGTTAAATAACAAATCCAAGCCAAGTGGACTATTGTTTAATGTGTGTGTGCGTGAGAGAGAGAGTGAGACAGTGGGCAGCAGATGGCTGTAACACAACATCTGCCTCACTCCAATAATAATGAATAAAGTGTGCTGGACACCCCGGGTTCCAGCCCATAATGCCTTCTCCGTCTCAGCCAATAGGAGGACGGTTTTAAAACAGGACAGTGAATATGATCGGCCTAGAGACACAATGGTGGTAGACAGAGGACTTACGGGACAGCGGGTTGACACAAAGGCCTGAGGCAGCTGCCCGGCGCGCGTGAATGTCATGTCACAAACATTCACTCCGATTTGGGGGGACAAAAGGAGCCCACAGGCCTGAGTCAAGTCCTCTAATCCAAACACACACAGACAAACAGAGCGATCTGCTGGTCAGATATGTCACGTTTGCACACAGCCATACACAGCTATGCAGAGACAAGTCCGGCTGTGCAAGAGCTCTGATGCAAAGCAACATTTCTGTACACTCATAAGCTTGTGTGCTGTAAAACAGATTGGGTGTGTTTGTTTTTTAAACTATATATCTCTAAGCAACCTATTTTGACACACTCTACCCTTCTTACATTGGATTACACTGCTGCAGAGGATGATGGGAAAGGACGAGCGTTGACCCTTGGTACGAAGGAAGGCGCTCAGGTCACGTGCCTCACCCACTGATCCACAAAGCTACTTTGAACTTCTCTCGGGACCAGTAGAGCCTGCGAGAAGTTTCTCCAAACATGACCAGATTTGTCTGTGCCTCTTTAGAGGTTAGAAGATCAGCAGGTCACACGGTCTCAGACTGGACACAGTTCCTCCAGCTGATCGGCTTACAGTAAAGCCTATCCTTCGTCACGCGTGTTTTAGGTTCTCCTGGAACACACAGCACGCTCTTAACTGTGAGCAATAAGTATTAATACTCTGAAATACTTTCCTGACACACCTTTTCCCTTTTTGTCCTACTTTTGTTTTAATGTGTGTGACTGCGGCCTTGAAAGATGCTACATAAATCAAAGTGATTTTAATTTTTTGTTACTATTTCTACTATGTTAAGACTGGATCCATATGTCACCTTTTGACACTTGTTACACCACTAACACGTAACCACTTGGATTTAATAGTCGTTAAATGTTTATTTACAAAGTCTTCAGCTCTGATATCCATCTTGATAAATAGGGGATTTGTTTCAATAAAGCATGGACGTTGGTGAACTTCATGTCTACATAATACTGCATAACATTAGCTACATAAATGCATAATTATAACTGTAATAATATTTAGTAATGCTTCTGAGTATTTTGTAAACACAAATCAATAATCATTTTGGCATTACAAGCACAAAAACTCTACAACCCCTTACAGCTGTGGCATTTGAATTCTTTGGCTGACATTTTCTGTTATTACACAAACCAAACTGTTCAACAGAATGAAGTCGTACTGACATTACAAACCCCAGCTCTGGGAGCCCAAGTGTTATAAACAAACAGGATGAAGAAAGAAAGATGTGTGATGGCTACACGGAGAGGACGAGTGGAGGGGTGAGGTCTATTGAGACAGACGTCTACGCAGAGCCGAGGCACAAAAAGGGAGCAAAGGTACAGCTGAAGGAACGATTCAGATCAGCCTCTGGAGTTTTAATTCACAAAGCCCTGACCTGAATCCCATCGAACATTTGTGGACTGAGCAAAAAAAGTGAGTCGGAGCAAGAAGGCCCACAATCCTGACAGAGTTACTCCGGTTCTGTCAGAAGAAAAGGGCAAAACTTCAGCAAGTATTGCAAGTAGCCTGCAGATGGCTGCACCAAGCGTTAGATTCAAGGTCAAGTGTTTAAAAGGCAATGCCACTAAATACTAACAAAGGGTGTTTACACTTCTCACCCACTGAAGATCCAATATAATAAATAAAAGCTGAAATAACTTAGCTCTTTAAACATAACTGCTAATAAAGCAGACACCCTAACTGACTTAACACAGTGTGGTGTCACAAAAAGGTATATGTGAAGCTGTAGAGTAGTAATAATAGCAGCAGCAGTAGATGTATCAGTAATAATAGCAGCAGTAGAATCAGTAGAAATTGCAACATTAGCATACTAGTAATAGCAGCAGTAATATCAGCGGTAATAGCAGCATTAGTATACTAGTAATAGCAGCATTAGTATACTAGTAATAGCAGCAGTAATAGCAGCATTAGTATACTAGTAATAGCAGCAGTAATATCAGAGGTAATAGCAGCATTAGTACACTAGTAATAGAAGCAGTAATATACTAGTAATAGCAGCAGTAATAGCAGCATTAGTATAGTGGTAATAGCAGCATTAGTATAGTGGTAATAGCAGCAGTAACAGCAGCATTAGTATAGTGGTAACAGCAGCATTAGTATAGTGGTAATAGCAGCAGTAATAGCAGCATTAGTATACTAGTAATAGCAGCAGTAATAGCAGCATTAGTATAGTGGTAATAGCAGCATTAGTATAGTGGTAATAGCAGCA
>JAQQZR010000038.1:27294314-27326499 GCA_030068235.1 Notoglanidium macrostoma | reverse complement strand
TAACAAGGCACACGTGTTCACTGAAAAGCGTTCCAGGTGACGACTTCATGAAACTGGTTAAGATAATGCCGATTGTAGCATCACGCTAAATGGTGGCTACTTTGAAAAATCTAAAATATGAAACATATATATATTTTTTTACACTTTTTTGTTTACCACATAATTCAGTATATGCCATACATGTTGTTTCATAGTTTTGATGTATTCAGTAATGTTTTACAACGTAGAAAGCAAAAAAAATAAAGACAAACCTATGAAAAAGAGTAGATGTGTCCAAACTTTTGACTGGTAGTGTATATTAATAACAATATGGAAAAATCTTAGGTTAAATGGGTTTACTTAGTGGATGGGTTTACTTTTGTACCTTGTCTTGCAACTTCTTTGCATCAAATCAAATGAAATCCAATCACATCAGCTCGGATTGGGGGTTTCCAAATTTTTTGGCAGCTGATCTCAATCACACAAAATGATTTGGAAGTAGGCCTTAAAACTTTAAGTAAAACTCTTGCTACAAAAAATAGGGCAAAAACTGCTGCTAAAAACATGTTATTTTTCAGCATGTAAAATATCAGCATTTTTACTATTTCTTATATTTTTACAATTTTAAGTCTTATGAACCAGCTGCAATGTCACCTCAAACCTCAAAGAGTTCACAATACTCCAGTTACAAAACCACAGAATTCGTATGAAACGTGTCATGACATCAGGTCGAGACGTGATGTAACTTACGCTCTTTCCGATGCGTATCCATTCCTCTCCTCTCTGCTCCGAGAGTGCGAGCAGATCTCTGGTACACTGCCGCAGTCTGGCCGCCTGACCCCAGAGAGCGTTTACAGCGTCATCCCTGTTGCCACGGCAACCCTGCACCGGACACCACTCTCTCAGCTCATCCAGTTTGCCAGGCAGGGTGTCGATCTCTTTAACCAGTGCCTGAACAACCAAGAGGAGAAAACGTTTTGCTTTTTAACACCAAAATAATACCTTACCTAAAGTTTGAATGCCATAAACACTTCTCTTACTTTAAGTTTCTCTTGCTGGTCATGGCAGTCCATCTGAGATGTGATTTTTTTAGAGGCGCACTCCGCTAGGGCTGTTTCTGAGTCCCGGACACGTCGACACAGCTCTTCGTAGAGTACACGGGTGCTTCTCTGGTTGTTAACACACCTTACAGGACAAAGGACAATCACGGTATAAACTACTGATCCAGGACAAAATTAAGAAACCTGTTAATTATTATATACCTCTCTAAAGCTTCTACTCTCAGTTGGGTCTGGGCTTTAAGAGTGGACATCCGAACCAAGAGGCAACCTAGAACCTCAGTTTGTAATTGTTCTACCTTCTGTGCTGAAAATAATGAACTGAAGGGAGCAAGAGTCTGAATTTCAGTGAGGTGGGATTGAAACTCTTTGTCTAATGTTAACAGGGTCTGTTGGACATCCTTCAGCCTTTCAGAACAGCTCCTTGGAGAGCAGAGAGATGGGAGGAGAATGGATTCTGTCATCTGGAGGAACTCATTGACATTTCTGACTCCTCTAGAATAGTTTTTCAATGATTCCTTCGCATTGGTCAGGTCCGCCTAGGAAGAGTATGTCATATTAATTTACAATGTATATTTCAAAATCATATAGTATGGATTCCACACAGTTCTTACTTACCAATCTTTGGTCACACTCGTCTAAGACACTTCTGGCCAAGTCTGCAATGTCTTTGGCCTTTCGAGAACCCTGATGGTGTCGGCTTTTAATTTCCAAAACCTCCAAAACCCGCATTCTAGCCTCAATGTTCTTCTTAAGTTTAAGAAACTTTCTGAGTTCGTCTTCAACAGTTCCCTGGTAATACTCCACCTCATAAGTCTTCTGCAGCACCTGACTAACCTCTCTGAGGAAACCGTGTACCACTCTTTGCTCTGAGAGATAATTTATTTCTTTCAGAATGTCCCATTCCACAATTTGAAGGTTATTTCGGATAACCATCTCCCAAGTGTTAAGACTGTCAAGGTTCTGTTTGAGCCTCCCTTGTTCTGTACTTAGCTGAGATGGGTAAAGGTCCGGTGAGATGTTTGTAAGTTCATCTGATGCTTCCTTGTACATAAGTTTGATTAGTGGAATCTGGGTAAGAAGAGACTGACAGATCTTATAGCGTTCCTCTTTGGCAATGCTTTCATCTTTCGTCTTTGGGACATAGAGCTCTACATTTTCCCGAAGATCCTCCACACGCTGCTTGAGGCTGAGGAACCTTTCGTGGATTTGAGATTTAATATGAATAGCCTTCATTTTAAGATGGAGATCAGAGATCACACATAGCAGCTCTCTCCTCTTGCCTTCTGCAGAAGTGTTTATTTGTTCAATCTGACACTTATGCTCTACAAGCATGCGTTTGAAAGGCTCAATGGCAGACAGAGAGTCCTTAGTGATGGGAAATGTGTGTCCTTTCATGTCTATCATTATCTGTCTCAGTTTCTGTTCTAACAAAGCCATTTTCTGTTCTGATGACTCCTGGTTCTGTAATATATCCGTTATCTCCAGGATGGAGGATTTCTCATAATTGATTATGCCCTTTATGTCTCCCTGAAGCTTGGTGAGTTTTTCATACAGCCATGCATTCTCAGAGATGCTGAGCTCAGAGGTAATGTCTTTACTCTTCATTAGCAAAGCCTCTGCGATCCCGGAGTGTTTTTCTGCCTCACAGAGTATATCCTGACTCTGCCGTAACCTTCGCTCAAGATCTGCTGCACTCAAGCTTTGGAAATCCTCTCGACTCAGAGACTCCTTATGGAGGTGGCACAGAATCCAGGAATCCACATCAGCTATCTGCTCTGAAATCTTCTCCCGAGTCTGAAGGTTTAACTGTATTTCTTCCATAGCAGTGGCTAGTTTTTCTGCTATCGATTTTGACAAACTTGCCAATTGTTCCAAAAATGACGTGACCACGGGAACGTCGGGTTTGTCGAGATCTGGGATCAATTCAGCTACCTCCTCGGTCAGAGTGGTTAACTGAATCTGCTTAGAAGTCATCTCTGAATGCAGCTTCTTCAAGTCCTTGATTTGCCGATGGACTTCTTCTGGAAGCAGAGATACCTTCCTTTGCATATTCTTAATGTCATACTCTGTCTTCTTGGCCCAAGCTAGGGCTTCTGTTATCACTTTGATGATTTTGACCATGGTTGGGCGGTTGCTGGCTGGGATTGAAAAATCCAACTCCTCACCAATAAGATCCATATGATCTTTGACAGTCCATAAGCCCTGCTGTATGTTACATGCCTCGATCTTGAAATTACATCCTAGGGAGAGTGCTTCAAAGCTTTGATGGAGGTCAAAATATCTTTGTTTCGCAACTATGAGCTCAGCATTGAGTTCAATCATTTCTTGTGCTCTCTTGCTATCGAAGTCAGGAGATGAAATCCAAGGTGATCCCAAGATCTTATGAAAGTTCTCCATATCATCTTTCAAGCTACTGATATCCTCTAGAAGGTCAAAACTCTCTTTGGTGTATGTGCTGACATTATGCAAAATTTTCTCAGCAGATTTTTCTAGCTCCCTCCATTCGCACTGTAAGATGCTCTGTTGCGACTGTGCTTTTGCTCTCTCAGGCTGGCTGAGGTGGGGCGATAGCTGGGAATGTGTCTGGATCAGCTCTCCAAGAACTGTCCTCTCCTGTTCCATAGTCCTCAGGAAGGAGCGCAGTCTCTGCTCCTCAACAAAACTGCTTTCGACCGGACACCTTCAGATGTACGGATATTAAAGAGAGAACAATTATAAAGTTCAGTAATGCTTGGGCCAAAATGAAATAATGTACCACTATAGTATGCGTCTGAATATACAAAGTCTGTGTCTGCGGGCTGTGAAAATCCATTTTATGTCACTGATGGCGAATTTTGGCAAGAAAAAAACACAACCTAGGTTTTGTATGTCTATCGTAGGGCAAGGATCACGTCAGGAGCCAGTTTAGCAAACAGTGGTAAAAATGTTCAGTCTGCTTAAAATTGTCTAAAACACCACTAAGTGTGATTTTCTGATTTTCTGTGAGTGTCAACCTTTGATAAAGTTTTTGTCTAGTTACATGTCGCAGTAAAATTGATGTCATCAATTCAGCTCATGGTCCGATAACCAGGGCCACAGTCGAACTGGAATCAAGTTATAGTTTTAATTATATATCATAAAAAATGTGAAGCATTTTCCCAGGTCACCGAAAAGACGTACAGTTTCAAATTGCAAATTAGTCTTACAGTAATGATCGAAAGGGTTCAGATCATTTTAAGTCACCAGAATATCAAAAAATTGTCTCAAAATATAAATGGCACACCAGAGCTTGTATTCCATTTGTTTTAAGTGCAGCCAGGGAAATCTGTTTTCCAAACAAAATGTGAATCAAAATAAAAGATATGGTAGCTTCATATGGCCTGGTTGGGAGCTGTCGTTTGATTGGCTAGAGCTAGCTAGTGGGTGGGAGTATATAATATTATATATAAATCAACTATAACACATCTCGAATACTTACATTTTCAAGAACTCCAGTTCACCCGCCAGTTTCTCAAGAGTAGCTTTGGCTTTTTGCATTTGTCTGTCATAGTCAATGACCAGATGCAATTGTGCCTCCTTGGTGTGTACAGTGCCAGATGCATCCCACAATGCCTCTGTCCACTGGCAACTCTGTCGCTGCATAGCCTCAGGGTCGGTGGCTGAGCCAAAAGCAAGAGCGCTAACATCACCATTAAAGTGCTCTTGCTTTGAGATTGAGGAAACTTGCTTCTGAGCACTCTGTCTGCAAAACTGATCAATAAAACAATAAATTTAACCATGGTACTAGTATGTGAATTAATTACAGGTTTTCAGCAAACTATCCTGCTAACCCACCTCTGCCTCTTCTACTTGTTTGGCCATATCTGTAGGGTTGAGCACTGCAGGACTGTTGCGGCATCTCAGTATGCACAACACCAACCGGTTCAACTGGGCCTCCAGGTCAGCATCAGAGGCGTTGAGGATGTCCAGGTGATCTTCATAAGGCCTGCTCTGTGGTCACAAAAACACAGAGGCAAGGTTAAGAGGCTAAATCTGAAAGTGATCAGACTGCATGCATCTAATATTATTTGGGTGGTGGTGTCAATTCACCAGTTACAAAAATATTGCAGCTCTGATGAATACCTCAATTAGCAGGCTATTTGGTCTTGTCTTAGACATCTTTTCAATCTCAGTGAAAATATTATTCATCGTAGCACCAAGCGGTTCTTCTTCTTCTTCATCTTCTAATGCCTCAGATGCCTCAATACTTCTGATAACTGAGGCATCCTGATTGGGGATTTCTGATTTGTCTATATCTTGTTCTTGTGCCTGCAATTTAAAGATACAATGAGATAATTCAATGCAATATGGTAAAATCATGCAATGGTTAGTGAACTAGTGAAACAAGAACAATGTTTAGGCTCAGTTAGTCACTAATCAGCAATCATTCAAGACCTTCAAATGTTGGAAAATAAGGAATTCTAGACCAGCTATACCAAAGTTGCCCAAAAGTTAGAGAAATGTGTTTCTTTTAAAGGAACCAAGAATTAATAGATTAAAAAGGCTGAACTTTGTGAGAGGGTTTCCTTAAGGCCAGGTCTCCCAACATTTCTCCTATCTGCTCAAAAATCTTGAGCAATCTTCATCTATTCATGACCTTGGCTGCTTGTTTTGACCATCAAGAAATATTAAATAGCATTTTAATCTAATTTCTGGACAAGACTTTGGTTTTCCTTCAAGATGGCTTAAGATGGTGGTTAGGCTTTGGTCACTGGTATTCTATAAAAAAAAAAATAAATAAAAAAAAATAAAAAATAAAAAACCTCATACAGACACTGCTGAACGTATTTCAGACCAAAGACATTGCATGCATTATAGACAAGAATCAATTTTGATTAGATTAAAAATCACACATTAGCATGCTGATCATAAAAAAAATAGTTACTTGACTTTTATTTAAATAAAAGATACAAAAGTATGACTATCAATGAAGGCAGTATGTAGTAACCTTTAACCCCAAAAAATGAAAACATGAATAAAAAAAAATAAAATAAAAATAACATTTTCTGCTCAATTATTCAATTTCTTTTTTGCAATTCTGCAAATATATTAACAAATACATGGTGATTAAATTCTAGATTCCAGAGCATATTTATGTCCACATGGAACACTATTCAGTTATATGATTTAACTGTATCTGATCACAAACAAACCCTTCTTGAATCTTTGGTAAAGGTTATATTAATATTACTAACTCTCTTGTAAACATCATGCAGACAATATGCATCATGCAACAAAGACCAGACTCTAATGCCAACCAACTCTTTCACATACATGCAATTTCCTGTTACCTCAACCAAAGTAATGCTTTCAATCTCAGTCAAGCCTTCTGTAGGTTCCATGCCCAGAGCAGAGCAGAGCTCTTTCTCAGGCTGCTCATCTTCTTGTTTAATCACTGGGTGGATCTCAGCTATTTTTTCTATGTTTCCGGTTGGTGGGGCTGATTGAATCGGTGGCTCTTCTGCTTTGATTGGAATTGTATCAAGATCAGTTGTAGTTGAATCCATCTTTTGGTCTATTGGTGTAGTTGGTTTAGGTAGAGCTTCTTCAGGTTCTCTGCTAACAGATGATACTTTGATACTTTCTTGCTCTACTTCATTATCATCTTCTCTCAGAGTTGATTCAATCAGACCCTCCTGAACTTCAAATTGAGAAATTTCGGCAACTATATTACTCTTGATTGTGCTACCTCTCCTTGCTGGAGGTGTGGGTTTCAACAGTGTCTTTTCTGGCTCCAGGGGTTTGGAAACCACTGAAGAAATGTTGCTTTCGGCTTCCCTTGCTTCTTGTCCCGCTGGAGGAGTTGGCTTTACAATATACTCCACATCAGCACTTCCTTCTGTCACAGTCTTACCCAAATCAGAGCTGCTAGAAGTTTCGCTCTCCATTTGTTTAGGTACAACTCCATAGACATTTCTGCAATCTCTCCTGCATGCTGGAGGTGTGGGTCTTACCAGTGTCTCCTCTATTTCTTGGGTTTTATCAATGATGGAAATGTCACATTCAGCTTGGCTTGCTTCTTTTCCCACTGGAGGAGACATTTTTACAAGAACCCCCATATCAGCTCTCTCTTGTGTCATGGCCTTGTCCAAATCAGTATTTCTTGATAATTCACCCTCTATTTGTTTAAGTATTTTTTCATCCACATTTCTGCTATCACTCCTGCATGTCGGAGGTGTGGGTTTCACCAGTGTTTCCTCTGGTAGAGCTGGTTTTACTTCGGCAGCTTTGTCTTGTGTCACTGAGTTCTCCAAATCGCTCACATTTTTGCTATCTCTCCTTCTTGTTGGAGGTGTGGGTTTCACCAGTGTCTCATCTTTTTCTTGGGGTTTGAAAACCACTGAAATAACATCACTTTCAATTTCAATTGGTGTTCCACTCACTGGTGGAGTTGGTTCAATAAGTGGTTCTTCTGGAACTTTCTCCAAATCGTTGCTGCTGGACATTTTGCCAACCACCATGTCACTCACATTTCTACCATCACTCCTTCGTGTCGGAGGTGTGGGTTTCACCAGAGTCTCCTCCATTTCTTGGGCTTTAGAGACCATGGACTGATCACTTTCTGTTGGGCTTGTTTTTTGTCTCACTGGTGGAGTTGTTGTAATACCAGGCTGCTCAAAAGACTCTTGTGTCACTGAGTTCTCCAAATCAGTGCTGCTGGAACTTTTGATGGCTACTATGTCACTCACATTTCTGATATCTCTCCTTTTTGTTGGCGATGTGGGTTTCACTGAAGTCTCCTCCATTTCTTTATCAACAACGAAAATGTCGATTTCAGATTGACTTGTTTTTCGTCTCACTGGTGGAGTTGGTTTTACAAGAGTCTCTTCAAAAGCTCTTTCTGGTGTCACTAAAGATGAATTCTCCAAATCACAGCTGCCAGAAATTCTTCTGACTGCTGTGTCGGTCATATTTCCACTATTTCTCCTTCTTCCAGGTGGAGTGGGTTTCAACAATGTAGCCTCAATTTCTTGGGCTTTTGATCCAACTGAAGTAACATTAATTTTAACTTGACTAGTTTTTCTTCTCACTGGTGGAGTTGGTTTTAGGAGAGACTCCTCAAGAGCTTTCTCCTGTGGCACTGTCTTCTCCAAATCCGTGCTGCTGGAATATTTGATGGCTACTATGTCATTCACATTTCTGCTATCTCTCCTTCTTGTTGGAGGTGTGGGTTTCACTACATTCTCCCCCACTTCTTGGATTCTCGAAAGCAGTGAAACAGTGTCACTTTCACTTTGACTTGACACTTTTCGTCTCACTGGTGGTGTCGGTTTAATAATTGGCTCCTCAAGAGCTTTCTCTCGTGTCACTGTCTCCAAATCAGTGCTACTGGAAATTTTTCTGGTCATTTCTTCACAGGCCCCATCACTGAAATTTCTACTGTCTCTCCTTATTGCTGGAGGTGTGGGTTTCATCGGTACCTCCTCCATTTCTTGGATTTGACTTACTTGACTTCCTTTTCTTCTTACTGGTGGGGTTGGTTTTATAAGAAGTTGCTCAACAGCTAATTCTTGTGTCACTATCTCTTCCAATTCATCACCCGTAGAAATTTCACTGGCCAATTCTTTAGATATGGTCTCTGTTACACTTCCGCTATCTTTCCTCCTTGCTGGAGGTGTGGGTTTCAGAAGTATGTCCTCTGTTCCTTGGGGTTTGGAGATCAGTGGAGAGATGAAGGCACTCTGATCTGTGCTTGCTTTTCGTCTCACTGGTGGGGTTGGTTTTTCAAGAGACTCCTCAAGACCTATCTCTTTTGTCCTTGTTTTGTCCAAATCACTGCTGTCAGACACTGGTTCAATCACATTTCCGCTGTCTCTCTTTCTTGTTGGAGGTGTGGGTTTCATTGGAGGTGTGGGTGTCTTCATTTTTTGGGTTGTGGAAACCACTGAGGTGCCATCACTTTCAACCAGACTTAATTTTTCCATCACTGGTGGAGTTGGTTTTACAAGAGGCTCATCAACAGCTGTTACACTCATCTTCTCCAGTTCAAGCTGTTGCTCTGCATTCTCTTTTTGTCTTCCTTCTAGTAGGGTTGGCTGAGAATCAAGATCCAGTGACAGCCTTTCATCTCCTAAATTGTCCTTATGTCTTCTGTTTGGTGGAGTTGGAAGAACCTCTGCAGGTGCTAACTGGGTTTTATCCTGTTTGTATTGGTTGACTGGAAGGTTTGTTTCTTCAAACTGGACCTCTGAACTGGCTGACAATCCTTCACATTCTTTAGCTTGTCTGGTTGATGGGGTTGGTTTAGTCTCACCTCTCACTGTTGTCCTTTCTGTGTTCTGAACTTCAACAATTACCTTATCCACTTCTTCCACTAGCTTGTCTTCAGTACTGAAGGATAATCTCTCTGATTTCCTTCTAGCTGGTGGAACTGGTAATGTCTCTACGATATCTAATGTCTCAGACTGTTTCTTAGCATTCAATGCTACTCTCTCACTGCCTTCAGTCTCAACTGACTCTTCCCCAACTTCTTGTTCAATGTTTTCTGCAACTTCAAGTTCAGAAACGTCCGTTACTACACCACCATGTTTCGTTGTAGCAGCATCCAGTGCTGGTATGTTTGTCTTGGCAGCTGGCTCACAATGTATCTCTAGTTCCTCTCGTCTTTCCAGAATGACGTATCTGCGTTGGTTCTCTTGAGGGCCATTATTCACAGTCAGGTGTTCAAGCGGTTCCATCACTCTCTGGACCTCCTGTGGACCGTTGTTTGTTGTCCAGGTTCCTTCTCTCTCAGCATATGTGGTATTTGGTTCACTGTTCCTGGTTAAGATTTGGGTCTCAGTTGTTTGATCAGAATGTTCTAGAGTTTGTAAAGTCCTATCAATGTTTTCCTCTGGAGGTTGATTTGATTTAGTGGAATCAACAACATTTCCAGCATTTCCCAATCCTTGTTGATCCAGAGAGGTATGACTGTCAAATTCTTTTCTCATTACATCTGATGTATCCAGCTGTTCCAGTTGTTGAGACAATGTGGTATTATAGCCAGTATTTGAAGTTAAATCAATTCTCCCTGCATTATGGTCAGTTGAGCCAGGGACCTCAGTAGTATGAATACATATTGTGTCTGTATCAAGAATTAGCGCAGCTATTTTCTTTTTTGGCATTTTACCATCCTCGCTCATAAGTTCACAGGTTTCAGAAGTAAATGACCGCTTCCTATGTGCTTCTTCAATTGCATCAGATTCTTGTTTGAGACTGTGAGCATATATAATACTCATGTGACTTCCAACTGATTCCTTGGGTTTCCCTTCCATGGATATCTCCACGTCATGGAGCTCATCACACAAAGCAGATTGTATATTTTCCCTTCCATTCATTTCCATCTCAATTTTTCCTTCACTTTTTGCTGAACCACTGGCAGTTTCATCAACTTCTAGTACTACATCAGACTGCACAGTCAAAACTGTGGTAGACAAAACATCAGTTTTAAGTTTACTTTGGTCAAAGTGGAGTGCTGTCAGTGACCAGTCTGCTGTGGAAAAGTTCATCTCTTCTGAAATCTCCTCACTGAGCTCTATAGGAATCTCTCTGTCCATGATTGTGAAGACAGGTGTGTCCAGTGGAAATACTCTTTGTTCTAACACTTTGGATGGTTTTATTTTCTCAGTGATGGATTCTAAAACATGAATATCAGCATGGTGAGACTGAATCCCTGTTTTCAGGCTTTCAGATCCAGCGCCATCAGTGGGTTCTTCAAGTTTAGATGTTATAACCGATGCTGTGGTTAGCTGATCATCCGTTTTTAATTCAGCCCTATACTCATCTACTGCTGACACCTCCGGTGGTTCTTCAGTAGGAGATTCTGGCAACAGTTCTTCATTATCTGTCTTGGAAACCTCACTGACTCCAGATGTTTGTTCGGGTGCTGTAGTCAGCATGCCATCTGACTGATTATCAGCTAGAACATCATGCACTAATGTTTCCAGTGGCTGTTCTGTCTTTGCTGGCATTTCTTCAATAACTGGCATGGCAACATCTCGATGAACCATTTCAAAAGGTTTAACCACTGAACTTTTAGAACTGGCCACTGGGGCAGTGGAAATATCTTGAGGCTTTGACCAGTCAAGCTCAACCTTTGTGGATGTATCCGGTGTGCTGGGGCATTCACATGAAACCTGCCATGACGCCATGAAAAAAATAAACCTTAAAAAATAGACTAAAAGTCTAAATAATGACCCTGATCCTGATAATTAAATATGAAGAAGTTAAAGCTAGACACATTAATGAATAGAAACCAAAAACGCATTAATATGTACTTGTATAATTATAACTTTAATTAAAAAAAACAAATCAGTTTTACCTCTGGGACAAAATGACTGGGTTGTGTTTCCAGTGTCAATGTAAGAGCTTTATTTTTCATACTCTCCTCTTCAAGATCCTGTGTCACAAATAATAAAATTAGAGAATTATACACATTTACAGTGATACTAACAAAATTACTATTATAAACTAGTAGAAAAGACTGAAAACACTTCCTATGAATTAAGTATCCATTCTGCAAAGCCTGTATAATTGTCCGTAAGTAGTAAGTAGGCATGTTTACGATTCGATTCATGATATTGGGTTATCAATTTGATTTTGCCATGAAATATATGAAGATTTAAAGAAAATGTTACCAAAAATTCAACATTAATGTTTACTATTCTTTTTCCATCTTAAAAACTTTCCAATTTTCCAACTTTTCATTTTCTAAATTGTATAATAATTTACAATAATTATTTACAAACATCTGAAAAGGATGAAGTAAAATAATAGCCTATTAACTAAAATAGTCCAGTTATTAAAAATGAAAAATTAATAACAAATAGGCCTTTTCTTAATAACCATTTATAAACATTTGTGAAGGCTACAGTTAGTTGATCATGAAACAACTACCTCCATTTGCTTCTCTTTTCTTTAGCTTTAGGCAGTCTGTACAAAGATAGCTCCGATTTCTTGTTGAATCTGTTTGTTAACTCAATCGCACAATAGCTCTTACCCATTTCAAGACAGGACAGTGATAGCCAAGTGTTTAAGACGGTGGACTAGTGATTGGAAGGTTGCGCGTTCAAATTCCAGCACTGCCAAGCTACCTTTGCTGGGCTCTTGAGAAAGGCCCTTAACCCTTAACTGCTTTATTGTATAAATGAGATATAGGTAAGTCGCTCTTGATAAGGGCATCTGCCAAAATGACACATGTAAATACCACTGACTTGGTATTATCCTGTGATGGTTAATTGCTCACTTAATTTTTTTGAGCAGTGTATAATTACATATGAGCATTTGTTCAAGTGTATGCCAGGAATTATACATGCTATATAATACATTATGATGACCTGCAGCGCAGATGCCATACTAGTCTAGGTAACAGGATTTGAACAGATAATATAATGTGTGCTTTTATAAAGTGTTACACATGTAAGTATAACTGGGCATTTATACATGAGTGTATGATAATGTATAATGTGCCTAGCATTATAAGGTATTGTTGCTATGAAAGACGTTATAATGATTTATAGCCCAAGTTGTAGAAGCTATACTAGCGATACTGTTATAGTGCTTATAACTAGAACTACAATTGAGCATTTATACATGTGTATGCCAGGTATTACTAGGTATTTTGCATGCTATATAACACATTTTAACTGCATTGCTAACGCATTGTGTATACCTAACTGACAGTAAGAAATACCTGAAATTTAATCAAACTGAATACAAATGATCACCTGTAGCCTCTGCTGAAGTTGATTAATGAGCAAATCTGCATCATTCAATGCATTTGATCCGTCTCTCTCCAGCTTGTCGGTGAGCTCTTGACCCAGACAGTCCCTGAGCAGCTGCTTATGTGACACTGCCTCCTGCAGGTTCATCTGCAGTACTCCACCTTCCTCTACCATTGCCTGAGGAAAAATGATATGAAATACCTTTTTAAGTATGGTACATCATAGCTCTGCAGATACAAACCTGAATTGTGTAAGCAGAGTCCGAAAGAGGTTGTGTGTGCAATGACTGGGTCCAGAAACGCAGAGCCTGCAGTGAATCTCTCATACAACGCACTGCGCTATCAGCACAGTCGTTCTCTCTTTCCGACAGCTTGGACTGCAATCTAAAAGTGAAGCAAGATAAATTACACACGTTTCTTCACTACTTTTAGGAAATGTTGTGATAAGATGACTAGAAAATGAATTCTGATACCTGCAGTACTGTTGGGTCACGGTGTCTACGAGAGAAATTACATCAGAAGGAAGATCCTCATCAGGGGGTACCATGAGAATTGCCTGGCCCAGATCACGAACTTTGCCTTCTATTGCTATGAGTTCTTTCTCACATGTCTAAGAAAAAGCAATGAAAGTGAGACTGTTGGATAAAATGATTATTTTAATATCGATACGTGCTACGTTCAGTACCTTCAGGATATTCCAGTTTTTCTGCAATTGGCTTATATTCTTGTTTCCTTCTACAAATCCTACACATTCTTGTGCTCTAAGATCATTCAGAATGGACTCAGCCTGTGCTCTGAGACTCTCTGCTCTTTCAGCAATCTTCGATTCGATATCAGCCAGTCTAGTCTCACACGCAACAAGCCTCTCCTTTATTTTCCTCTCAGAGGCAGCACAAAGGTCATGGAGGTGGCTGGTTTCTAAAGTCAGTGCATCACGACCCCCTGAAGTGCACAAGTTGATCAGGGCGTCTTTAGCAGAGTCTAGCTCTCTCAACTCTCTCTCCTCCCTCTCCACTGTCTGAAGGAGAGCCTGAAGACACAGAGTCATGATGGATAAAAAAAGCAGTTTAGTATGGCAAAGTGCATAATTCAATGGAAGAAAAATCCACTCTGCATGACATGCTCAACGACACGCTGATCTATTTTCACGTTGACGAATTCCTACATAACATTTCCATCTTATACAAACCTTTAAAGTGTTAATAGATCCTTGTAACCCATGGCGATCACTGGGAAGGGCTCCAAAACCTTTGATTTGCTCTCTCAGCCAGTCCTGTGCGGCACTGTGCTGTTCCACCAGCTGAACGCAGTTTCTTTCTATGCGAATGCCTTCCTCTAGGCTCTCACACAATTCCTGTACATAAAAAAACCCCAAATAACAAATGGTTTTCAATGATACAGAAACAGCAATCTGAACGCTTTACGAATCTTACCATTAAGTCTTTGATTAACCCTGGGACGCACTCCTCCATGACTGCCCAAGACGGATCCGTCCAGCTTGGGTCCCGTGTGAGCTGGCTCATCTCCCGACCCAGGGCTCTGAGAGCAGATAGGGTAGGGCTCAGAGACCTCGCCTTGTCCAGAAGAGCCATAGCCTGCTCCACTGCATGCCTGCGGTCCCCTAATCCAGGCCAGTGAAAGTGGCGAGGCAGAGCTGCTGTCTGCTGCTTCAGCTGTTCCACACGAGAGTGGGTCTGCTGTCTTTGGCACTCACATGAAACCAGACGCTCCACCACTCTCCTCAAGAGACTGAAGACAAAAAAAGGGTTTTTGTCAATAATAACAACACTGTTCAAGTTTTAGCTGTGCAAAGAAAGAGTATTTCACTATATCAGTTTATACTATGATTTAGATGCCATTTGTGAGGTACTAATCTTTACAATATAAAACAAAGGTGAAGAGCTATGAATGTTTAATGTGAATATTTTAAAACCTTAATGCAACATACAGCACTTAGAAAATTTTGTCTATCCAAGGTCAACTAAGTTACCTTGAAATATATTAATAAAATACGTCAATAATATTGTTAATATGTCGAACAGAGACATTTTCCACAAGTTATAAATTAGAGATTATAAAAAAAAAAAAGTTAATTTTAACATCCCCTAACATTCACTCAACCTTGTTACCTCAACACATGCACCCCTACAAAAGATGTGGAATATTCCACAAGTCACATGTTCAATAATCATATAACTGTCCTGAAGATCATGGAAAGAAGAAAATTATACGATATTGTGATCATGACATTAGTATATATGTTAACCACAATTAACCACATTTTGTTTATTTGCTAGTTATGTGCTAAATATTCAATCGAGATACTCATTCAATAGCAAAATGCAATCATGGTTAGCTAAAGTGGGTATTTTAAATGCTTAAACACATGTTTTCTTTCCAGATTTGATGTTAAAAAATGAAGAAAGAAAAATAAGGTTAAAGTAAATTAAATGGCATCTCAGTCATGGAGCCATCTGCATATTTAATAATATTATTAATGTGTGTTTTGGCTTACAGACCTGTGTAGCTCTTGAGCATTCTGGAGAACTCCTCTCCATTCTTCTTCTAAGCTCTTCAAGCTCTGCACAAGAGTGTGTCTCATGGGTTCATTGAGATCTTCCCGGCCACACAGACTCTCTGATTTTCTCTTTAGGGAGGACATCTTGCAGTTTCCTTCAGGTCGAAGGCTCAGAACACCCTGAGAGATATTGGTCTTTTAATATTAATCAATATCAAATTAATTAAATAAAACTATTGAGACACGGGTGATAAACCTGTTCATTATTTACCGTTTTGCCTCTGAGCAGTTTTTAAAATATATATTCAGTGCATACTCACTTGAGCTTTGTTGAGCCTTTCTTCTATTTGTTCTTGAGTGCCATGAGTGCTTTTGCCCAGTGAAACCAAGTCTTGCTTCAACTCTCCAACCCAGGATTTCATCTTATTTTCCTCCGACTGGAAAGTTTGAAACTCCTTGGAGAGAGAATCCTGGAGCTCGGCCTGATTTCTGTGCTCTTGGGCAATTTCCATCAACATTCTCAGTTTCTCCTGAACATCCCCAAGTGTCTGCTGGATTGATTCCTTCCTGCTTTCATCCAGCTTTGTGCACAAATACTCTCCTTTACCTTTCAGAGCAGCCAACTTCAAGTCTGCCTCTGGCTGCAAGTTCAGGATGGTCTGACAGTAACAAAAAAAAAAAAAAACATAAAATAACACTATTCATTTTGCACCTCATTCTACTGTACTTCCTCTAACATCAACTGTATATTACCTGTGATATATCAAGTATCTCCTGTAGAGGAGTGTCTTCATTCAGTGATTCAAATCGTTCCTGCAGCTCCACGATCCAAGTTTGAAAGATTTCTTCTTGGGAATTAAAATCCTGAAGGTCCTTATCAAGAGCAACCTGAATTTCTGCATTGTTCCTCAGGATTTCAGCAAAATCAAGCACTTCTCTCCACTCTTGCTCTAAGGCTCTCTGAGTTTGCTGGATGGACTGCCTAGTGTCTTCTTTAATCCCTTCACGAGTAAACACACACACAGCTGTATGCTTAAGAACAGCAAGTTTGGAGTCACCCTCTGGACCATGGACCAAAACTGTCTGCGTTTTAGAAAATTCAAAAAACATTTCAAATATTTATCGGTTTATAGATTTTACATTTCTGTACACGTCTGTTTCTTATACAGATTATGGATATGATTTTTTTAAGCACGTAAACATACAAAAGTCAAAGCTACAAAATATAGTATAGAAATATTAAATTCTTTCTGTACTTGAGCTTGGCTAATTATCTCCTCAGCTGGAGAGGCTTTATCCATGGACTGCAGGGTCACATTTAGCTTTCTAATCCAAGCTTGTGTGCTTTCCAGCTGGTCTTGGAAGCTGTTTAGTTCTTTGGAGAGAGAATCTTCGCACTCAGTCTGGTTCATCATCTCCCGTGCAGATTGCAGAACTCTTGCCCAGTCCTCCTCTAACTCTCTCTGGGTTTGTTCAAAGCTGTGTCTCTTCATCTCTTTATGAGCACATATGCTCTCTCCCTTTTTTCGTAGAGTTATCAATTTTGAGTCGCCTTCATGTTTCAGACTCAGGACCTCCTAAATACAATACAGAGCAGATACTATGAAAATTCAGATATCTCTAAAATCCTTATTAAAATTATGACCTGAGGATCTGAACCTACCTGCAGCTTGTTGTGTCTTTCCTGTATTTGAGTCTCTTTGTTCAGGAAGTCCAGCTTTCGCATTTGTTCATCCACCCATAAACGGGTATTCCTCTCCTCACCTTGGAGAGCTTCAACTTCCTTCAAGAGAGTTTGCTGGAGCTCAGCCTGAGCTTTAAGCTGCTGCGCCGAATCCAGAACTCTTCTCCATTCGTCGTCAATATTTCTCAGGGCCCGGTTAATTTCCTGCCGTGCGCTTTCCTCCAACTCCTCATGAGCACACACGCTCTCGCCATCCATCTTCAAAGCTGCCATCTTGGAGTCCCCTTCGACACGCAGATCTAAAAAAGCCTATCAACACAACATTAAATTATCTACATGTTCTACTTGAGATTTCATGTATATGCTGGACCTTAGATATCAAACAACTGTGTTTATACCTGAATCTTCGAAAGCTTTTCCTCTGTTGAACTGCCTCTGTCTTTGTCCAATGATTCTAGACTCTGTTTCAAGTTTCTCACCCATGTCCTGGTGTTTTCCGCTTTCATATGGAATAGTTCTACCTCCTTTTCCAAGGATTTATAGATTTGATATTGATTCTCCAAACGAATTCCAAGACTGTGGTACTGGTCCACCAGGGACTCGCTGCCTTTCAGCAAGGGGTCTCCTCTTAATCCTTTCAATCTTACAGAAGCTAGCAAGTCACTGAACACCTCAACGCGTCCGCTAGACAGTAAAGAAATATGATGCAAGGTGATTTAGAAACGGTATTGCTGGTTTTCTATCAATCAGGAACATCACAGAACATATTATTTAGCTGTTTTTATGTTATTTTTCTGAACGCACAGGTGTTCAGAAAGGTGTCGTAATGCGCTTAGGCATGATGATTTAATTTTTTAAGATGTTGTAGTCCCGCCCCCTGTTATTTTCAGATAGCACAGTTTGAGTCTGATTTAAACTGATTGTCATCATTAATCGTGAAATACATCCAGATTAGATTGCTGTCATTTTTGTGTCAAGCGTTCATACACAACAATGCTTACTTGACTTATGTCACATAGTAGGATCTGGTATCTGAGCATTTTGTTTACAAGTAAATGAGCATGGTTATCCAATATCAGTATCAGTGCATACCTAAAGATGACTACAGACAACTTAATTTGTATAAATAAAAATGAGTGTCCATGAAAAATAAATTCTGTGTACACTGTGCTACCTTTCCTTAAGAAAATCCTCATGGACTTGTCTCAGGTTTTCCCTTTGCTCTGGCAGCTTCTCTCTCTGATGCAACCACTCTTTGAAATGGTCATGTTCTGCTTGCAAGCTATTTGAAAAAATGTATTGTAAGCAATTTAATTTTATAGAATCATTGAACAACAGACAGAAGTGGCAAAAACCTGACCTGTTGAGTTTGATTAGGATGTCCTCCAGCTGTTTGTGACGTCCCTGGCAGTGAGCTCGGAGTGTGGTCAGCTCTCCCTCCTGTTCCTGCTGCCAGGCGCAAAGGTCAGCCTGGGTTTCTGCAGGGACTTCCTCCTGACCTTTCTTCTCCAAAGCCTTCTTCACCTGCACAAGTCGCTGCTCACCTTCTTCGGAAGTCAGGAAATCCTACACATAACACACACACAACAATTTTTAATACATCACAACGCTGCTGAATTTTCAAATCTGACCGGTCAGACAGTGTTGATTAATTTTCCATAACAGCAGCTCTAACAATAGTTCCAGCTGTAAGACAAATCACTGGTTTGCTTACTTGTAGTCTCCGCATGGAGGCTTCCACATCCTCCCTCATCTCTGGGTTCTCAAAACACTCATTTACAGCAAGCTGTGTGTCCTGTAGCCAGTCCTCAAACATCTGGCACTCATCTGAAAGAAAAGCACAGTCGTGATAAGGGGATAAAAAAAAAGAAAATTCCCAGCACTCAAAATAAACATAATAATGTGCACCTTTAATTGACTGGACAAGAATGCTTTTCTCTCCCTGTTCTTTCTTTTGACCAATGTGCTCCCGAGTCACTGCGATGTTATCTTTTAGGCGCTTGCTTTTATTGCACAGTTCCTCTAGGGCCTGGGGTGCAGTCACACTGGTCATTAGCTCGACTTCCTTCACCAGAGAGTCAGCCTCTTCCTCCTGATCCAGCAACTGATCAGAAAGTTCCTACAGAGGGTTGCAGAGAGTAACAATCTATGGACATTATGGTCAGGGCTTCTTGGTAGCTGGTTCAATCCCACTAAAATGATTCTTGAAAAAGAGAATAACATGGCTACAGTTTAACTCTGTGTTTACTGCTTGGCTGAGGATTGTGAGGACAATGGAGTTCAAATGTAGGATGCATAGATCTGACACTAAACATCTAACTGGAGGCGTTTTCCATTATTTGTTGTAATACCTGTAGAAGTTGCTGCAGCAAATCTTTGTTGTCAGCACAGAGCATTCTCACTGAGGAGTGTATTCTCTGGATGGCTGTTTGACAGGTATCGATCCTCTGAATGAGGTGCGCTCGGACACTCAGCAGCTCTCGGAAGACTTCGGTGCAGCTGTCAAAAAGCTCCTTTACCTGCTCCATCTTCTTCTTCAGAGACGTCTCCATGACCTGAAGACATGTATGAGAAACAGAATTTAGGTGGGAAGGAAAGACACTGCAGGGCCTAGAGAAAAAAATAAAATTAGGAAGACTTTGGAAAGAGGAATAACCTGCAGCTCCAGTGGAGACTCTTTACTCTGCAGAAGCTCCTGGATCTCCAGCGACTTCCTGCGAAACTGTTCGATGCTCTGTTCATGCGTCTGGATCTCATCCTAACGCAATTGAAATGCAAAATAATGATACAAACATATCAGCAATGCGTTATTGCTAACAATGTCTCTCGTCACACAACAGGAAGCAGATTTCCAAACCTTCGTTTTGAAGACCTCTTTCTCGCTGCTGAACGGGTGAGACTCAGCAAAAAGACTGAGTTTAGCTGCAGCCCAAGCCTCCAACTCTCCACCAAGCATCAGCTGCTTCTCCCACACCTCCAGACCCATGCGCAGGCTGTCGACATACCCGTCTGTCTTCTCTGATACCTTTTTTGAAGGCATGGTACACAATAAACATTAAGGAAAATTCGCAAAGGAAACTTCAGGACTGCGAAGACTTTACATGTCTATATTTTAATATTAAACTGCCTGTGGAGAGCGACAGAATAATAAAGGATGACAGACTTGTGTTAAAACCCTCTTACATCCAGCCAGGAGTCCACCAGAGCATCTGCCTCAGCTTCAAATGGAGTTTCCGAACAGTCTGGAAGTTTCTTTAGTTGCGACTGCAGCTGCCTGCACACAACCCTGAACTCCTCAATCTTAGGTCCAAGTCCATTCAGGTCCTCCTTTATCCCACAAACCTGATATGAGCAAATAAATATATTCTATTATTAATCCTATTCAAATGTTTTCACACCCAGTTATAAGTCTGGACACAGCTACTTATGAACGCTTTTTCTTATTTAACTTTAAAACATATGAAATTATGGCATAACCAACAAATGTTAAACAAACAAGTTTTATAAAGTAGTCATGATGACAGTTGAACACACTTTTAGCATTATGCCTCAATTAATGTGTGTAATTTATACAATATTGACTTTCTCTGGGGTTTTTTCTCCATTTTGTGAGCTGCGAGTCATTTTTAAATATTTTTTTTAGACAAAAGTGTTGTTTTCTGGCTTTAACATTTACTTTCCTGTAGATGGCTACTGCTTATGCATATGCCTCATCTGTTTACTTTTTCACCACGGACATGAACCACGATTCTGGGACTTATAAACACAAAACACTACTTATAAACACTTTTTCTTGTCCTGGACCCACACAGTATGGCCAGCTTTATAAGACTGTCACTTGTGATGCTTTGCCACATTTAAATTTCCACCTGTTCATTGGCGGCTTTGTTTAAAATGCTATATATGTATTTAAAAGGTGTTTTAGGATTACATTTCTATCTATAAAAGTAAACTACACTACTTATACTATCAAAACAATCTGTGTGTCCAACCTTTTAAATGTTTACATTAATATTTTGAAGGGGGAAAGGGGCAATTCTATCAACTTAAAGCTTTCAAGAATAGCACTGTTTAATTTTTGACTGGTTCACAGGAATAAGATCAACACAAATATATATGTTAATAGCTAAACATTTCAGCCTCTGTGTTATGAATGTATTTTGCAGTTTCTCTGCAATGCGAATGCTGACACACCCTGGATATGAGGCGTTGGAGGTTGTCTTTACTCATGTACGACGCCTGCTCACTGATGGTTTGTTCCGCCCTCTGGAGGACGTTGCCCAGGAAAGCACGGCAGCTCTGAAACTTCTTCAGCAGTTCCATTAGAGTGTTGCACTGCTCTTGCCTGTCACAGACACATCAACATTTGAAAGCTGTCAATGAAGCTTTATCTTGTTATTCAACAAATAAAACCATGTGTCTTTTAGTGTCCTCGTTTATGGAAGGAGTCTCCAGTGTCAGCACTTTGGAACAGTCAGAGGTAAAGCTGTAACATGAGATGCTGCATTTTTTTTGTTTGTTTGTTCTCACATCTTACTAACTTCAAGATACATAAAAAGAAGTGGCGGAGCGAGCAAGCGATTTATAACTGATATATCTGGAAATTTAATTTTACCTTTGGAGGTTAAATGTAACTATAAACAGTTAAAAAGTAAGATGTTTGTTAATAAATAAAAAAAACTAAATCATTGGCAAAATGCTAGAGGAATAAAAACACTGCAGGATGTCCTGTTATAGGAAAATCAACTTTGTGTTGTTAGTTGTATTATTATATTGCTTATTTTTCTGAAACAACATGACAGACTGTTTTATTCCTTATATAAACATTCCTACATGAACATCCATTGGTTGGCTACTAGTGTTTAAACCCCTAAATTGCAGGTCATTGTTATCTAAACTGTAAACAAAATCTACGACAACATTTGACTCTATCCTTGTCAACATGTAATTTGTGTCACCTTTCGGCAATAGCTCTCTCTGTCTCCTCCCAAACGGACTCCATATCCTCACGCTGCTCTGTGTCTATAGAAAGCCTTGAAGCAGTTTCTCTGATACTCTCATACTCTGGACGCAGCGAGTTCACCTGCGTCTCCAGATCGGACAAGGCACGAATCCTACCAAATAAACAAAACAGACAAGCTTAGACTGACAAACCATCTTCATAAACAACCTGTAAATATTACCTTTTTTAAAATGAGATCACACAAACATTCACAGTGTCCCCACCTGTGCTGCACTGCCGGTATGGAGGGCTCCTTTAGCCCCTGCTTCTCTGCCACCCCCTGCACCTTCCTCAGCTCTGCCAGCAGAGTCCTCTTCCTCATCCCGAGTCCCTTGCTCTGCTGCTCTTTCTGAAGCTCTTCTTGCCGGATAATGAGATTGTTGTCGGCGTCATCCACCTTCCGCACCAAGACCACCACCATATCCAGACAGGTCATGGAGCTTGCCTCTTGGGTCACCTCCATCTGAGCTCCACCAAGGAGCTGGTCCAACTGTGGTGCTTTATCACTCAGGCTTGCTGCTCCCTTCCTTATCAGAGCTATCTTGGACCTGCTGTCTTGCACCGCCATCACATCGGCACAGGGGGTGCTCTGCACAAACAAGACATCCTGATCCAAAGTGCGCAGTGATACAAGAAAGCGATCTAGGGCACGAGCTGCTGCCTCACTCTTGCGCACTTGCTGACAAAGACGATCCAGGGTGGATCGGTGCTTCAGAACCAGCTGGGTGAGGGGAGAGCGGTCATGTAAGTCCAGGTGGCTCGGTTCTGAGTCAAACCGAGAGAGGCGGTCCATCTGCGTTTGGATACTCTCATCCAAGTCCTGTTAAGAACACAATTACACAACATTCGTAGTAGATCATCAGCTAGATCCAACATGAACGTCCAAATATTAACTAAAAGGCTTGCAATTCCAGCTTTTTTAAATGTAAATATGCCCCCTAAGTGTCTGCTCATTTTGCACCTTAACATCTTTCAGGATGTTTGCATTGCTCAGTATGTATCCTTTAACATCTTTGGGTTCCTTGATGAACTTTTCAAGATGCTCAGAAATCTCTGCAATGTTGTGCTCAATGGAATCCATGAGCTCCAGAGCCGAGCCAAGAGAATCGACCCTGAGACAAACAAAGCACAGATGTTCTCACACACACAATGCCTAGGCACTTGAGTCATGCTGTGAAACACTGCGCTCGGGGCAAAACCTGTGACTGTAAGTCCAAAATAATTTTGAATGTTGAATATGACAGTTTCATATGCACTCTTTAAAAACAGGATTGAGCTGATGGGTGAGGAAGACAATAAAAACTTTTGTCCAACAAAATGTGTTGGTCAGAAAGAGGTTTGATCTTAATCACTAGTTTCCATGATAGTTTTTCTGTGACATACAAGAAGAAATGATTAAATCTGTATGCACTGAAATTCTTTGTGTGCACCTCCTCTGTAGCTGCAGTCTCTGCTCCCTCCACTTGACCGTGAGCTCGGTTCGGTCCTGTTCCACCGCTCTCTCATTCATCTGAGAACACTGTGAGCACTGCACCTCATACTCTGACCATAAAGACTCTGTCTCATCCTGCAAAGCCTGAAATGTCAAAACACACATGAACAGGTATTACATTTAATTCATCATAACTTGGCATATTCACCAATAAGAGTTATGTCCATTGCTATGCCTTCACTGTATGAGCACTCTATGAACATTGTTTTCTCTGATACTGATGTGTTTTCATTGAAAGCTTACAATTATGTATATTAGCATAAACTGTAGACACAAGGAAATCGGAAGAATGACACTTTAGAAAACTGGATACTGCTATTGTGAGATTCTCATTTGTTTGCTATAAATTTTTTACTGTTTTACATTTTAGCTAAATAAATGTATGTGATTGACTAATACAAACCAAAACAGAGGATCTTCTATAAGCTCATGTATAAAAAAACTGGAGAAGCTGAAATCCTGGACCTCTGCTCGCCACTTTATGACCCGTAATGAATGCTGACTCTACCTTTAGCTCTCTGAGCCTCTTTTGCAGGTCTGTGGCTGTGGCTGACCCTGAGGGGCGATCTCCCAGCATGTTCTGCTCGTTCCTATTCAGCTGAGCCTGCAGGGCGAACCTGGAACTTCTGTACCTGTAAAAAAAATACATATATATATATATATATATATATATATATATATATAAATTAACAAAGGATCATTTTTACACATGCGTTAATTAGATGTTTTCACGTTTTGATGATGTGACCAGTAACAAATTGCCCTTGGTAGACGAAATTAATTTAGTCCCATTTATCCACACTGACACACCGACATTAACAGGTCCATTTATTGTCATACAGTATACACAATCCACCACTACCAATTAGGCCTGGGCAATATGACCTAAAAATTATATTTAAATATTTTCTTACATTTTCACAATAATGATATTTATCAGGGTATATATTATGCTATGAAAATAATGTTCAGACACAAAAGAACATGCAGCATATGCAAGCTGGAGCCAGGGGGTGCTCAGGAGCTCTTATGCACGAAGTAAGATTTTAACATAATAGGCCTAATATTTATTAAACTAAATCTGTTTCATGCTACATTATACAGACTCTTCGGTTATGTATTCATGGGGGGTAAAAACACTGCAGCTACTGTGCATTTCTGGAAGAAAGTTCATTACTGATAAATCATGATACAATACTCAGATGAATGACCATATTGTGATAACGATAATTTATTGATGTATGACCCAGCCCTAAAACCAATCTAAATGTATTGAATCATCAAGCTGAACAAATGACACCAAGAACAGCAGATCTTTTTCAAAGAAAATTTCAAAGGCTTCACCTGTCCTCTTCTGTGCTTATCTGCTTTAGAATCTCTTTCTTCTCCACAGTTTTTGGCCACTGAGCTGTGACGGGTGAAGTCTATAACACAAACATTTTTCTGTGTTAAATATTCAATACATTTGGGGGCATTCAACATTCAATGATGTGTTTTTATAGAAAATGAAGTTAGTAAACACATTCTCCAATATAAAGACCAAACACTACAAATACATCCTATACTTATGTAGCAGCCAACATTGTTATCTCATCACACATACCTCTGTAGTGATTTCCACAGGTTTCTCTGGAAGAGCAGTTTTCTGTGGAGCGGTCTCATTTGTCTGCTCTACATGTACACTAAGATATAGTAGGAGAGAATACAATGTCCACAGAGAAACATACAAATAAAAAAGAAAAGTCATAACTGATGCATACAGCTCAGCTATTTTCTTCAGAAAATCAAATCTGACTGCTATTGCCAATATCAAAGAGAAAAAAAAAATCCCTGTTCTGTTTTTATGCATTGTAAATATGTATTTCAGTTTCTCACCCAGAGTCTGTTGGTGTCACGTCACAATCTCCACTGGACTGACTCTGGATGGCAGTGGCTGCCGTCTCACGTTCCTGGAGCCGAACCTGTGCCAACCTGTTGGCATCTTCTGGATTCAACGTCTCACACAGCTGCTTTAGGGCTTCCAGCTGCTGTTCAGCCGACACTAGACTGCTGTCAGCAGAGAAGCAGGCCTGGACGTGTGGTGGTACAAATAAAGAACTTCAACAAAAGTCATCTGAAGAAGAACTTCTTCAGCATGTAATGTGCTTGACATGTTACAAGGAGAATAAAATTATATTTTGAAGGGACGAGGGTCTCTAAGCGGAATACAACAATTTGGGATCTTATTGGACACTGGTCATTGGAAAAAAACAAAACAAAAAAAAAAACAACATTGTGGTGGTATCATTAACTCTGCTTCATCATTGCCCCTACAGTTGATTATTTTCCAATATTTAACCTCACACTCCCAAGTATTTTATTACTTTGTGAATTCACAGAAACAGGCCAAGCAGTTAAAAAGAGTAAAAGTGTTAGAGTGGGGGGTTTGTTAAAATGTGCTATTCCCTCTGCTGTGAAATATGATTAGAGTGCAGATAATTCATTTACACACCAGGCAATTTAAGACTTTACATTATAATGGCTAATAAACGTATCATGAAGCATAACCAAATTTTGGCACAAAATGAACAAAATAAATATCACAGTGCAAACACTAAGGATAATTAAATTGTATTTTTCACACCATTACATTTTATAGATGCAATGCTAAACTGAAAACAGAAGCAAAATACACACCCTACCTCCCACTGAGTTCTGACAGATTGGGTAAAGAGCTCCATGTCTTGGAGCTGAGACGGAGTGCAAAAAGCCTCCATTCCTTGTACAGCCTTCAGGAATTCCTTCAAGAGCTCAAGATCCAGAGATTCCTGTAAAATATTTATAGACATTGTTCAAGATCTAGTCCACATGTGAATGAAGGATGAATCACACATACATGTGGGCATGCAACGGTATTCTAACTGCAATTCTAACTACAATCAGTATTATTTAGATATTGGAATAAGCTCAGTGTGTCTCAAACCTAATCAACATTTTCACTTTTCATTTAAAGATGGTCTATACAACATACTTCTTTGAAAAGCACCTGCTTCTGAGTTAACTTCCTGCCCTTGAATATGTTGACAGCCTCTAGAATGTGTTCTTGAAGGCAGTGCTTGGCATCCTCAAACTTGTTCTTTGCCAGCACCTGTGCTTTTGCATAGGTCTCTGAATAGGTCTGTGGAGGAGCCTGGACCTGAGCTGGAGGTTTGACCTGAGCAGCTAAGTACTGTCGAGGTTGCTCCTGCGCAGGCGACTGTGACTTTTGTAAAGCTTGGAGCTGAGGCTGTGTCTGAGGAATTTGGCTCTGAATCTGAAGTTGAAATGGAGCTTCAGCCCTTTTTTGTGGCCAATGCTGCTGTTGAGTTTGGAGTTGCTGTTGAGCAGGACCTTGGGGTCTTACTGGAGCCAGGGCTGGAGGTTTGACTTGTGAAATTGACTGCTGTTGGGGTTGCTCCTGCTCTGGTAACTGTGGCTTTTGCATACCTTGGAGCTGAGGTTGTGTCTGAAGAGTCTGACTCTGAATCTGAATTTGAAATGGAGCCTCAGTCTTGTTTTGTGGCCATTGCTGCTGTTGAGTTTGGGGTTGCTGTTGAGCAGGACCTTGGGGTCTTACTGGAGTCATAGCTGGAGGTCTGACCTGAGCGACTAACTGCTGTTGGGGTTGCTCATGCTCTGGCAATTGTGGCTTTGGCAAAACTTGAAGCTGAGGCTGTGACTGCAGAGTTTGGCTCTGAATCTGAACTTGAAATGGAACCTGAAGCCTGTTTTGTGGCCACTGCTGCTGTTGAGTTTGGGGTTGCTGTGGAGCAGGACCTTGAGGTCTTTCTGGGGTACTGGATGATGGTTGTACCCAAGGCGTGTGGGCCATTGGTTGAGGAAATAACTTCAGAAATTGAACTTGGGATTGTGGCTCTGGTTGCACAGACCATTGCTGAGGAGGGCTCTGTGGTCTTGGAGTGACCTGATGATGGGCTTGTGGGTATTCAGACCCCTGAACCTGTTGGTAAATGTGTCTGACCGTGTCAGATTGTCTGATTGGTTGCCAGTGCTGTAGTGGTAGAAATGACTGAACTAGACTTTGAGGCCTTATTTGTGAATAAGGCTGTGATATTGGTTCAGATCTAAACTGGACCCACTGTTGACTCGGTGGCTGAGGACTGGGGTAACCCTGAGTCTGAGGATAAGGCTGCACATGACCTGTACCCTGGATACTGGTGTAAGTCTGTGTCACCAGACCTCCTCTTAATGGTGCCCATTGCTGAAGCTGGGCTGGCGTTTGGGTGACACCTTGTGACTGTGGATGGCTCTGGCTCTGAAATGGCATCTGGGCTGGCATATGGGATGGCATGAAACCCTGGTGGGGGGCCTCATGATAACTCTGTGTCATTATGTCAGGCATGATTGGTCTCCACTGAGGTTGCTGGATGTGGGATTGTGGTCTTAGTTGAATGTTGTCATGAGTTTGACCCATGCCCATATCCTGAGGTGGGGATTGAGGTGGTTTATAGAATTGTGGTTGACTCTGAGGCATGGTGATTATTCGTGGTTGGATAGGTGCTGTACTTTTGGGCTGGGCTGGAATTATGGTAATACCTTGAGATTGACTTGGAGGTACTGCTTGCTGGGGTGGAGATTGGGCTACAACTGGGAGTGGCTGCCTTTGAGTTATTATTTGAGGTTGGACTGGTGTTGGGGGCTGTCTCACGATTTGATGTTCTCCCCCTGTGCCTGGCAAATATTGGTAAGTCTGACACATAATTGGGGGTTGAGTTGGAGCCATGACTGGCTGTTGGATTTGTGTCATGACTGGTGGTTGCATCTCTGATTGCTTTGTTAGTGGCTGAGTAAATGTGGTGCCTGTGAATGACTCTGAATGTTGCTGGATAGTCAAAGCCTGAGGTTGTTTTTGTGAACTAACAGGTGCCATAGCTGGTACATGTTCTTTTGCTATCATTTGGAAGACAGGGGGTTTTTGGTGTACTTGACACAATTTGTCTTGTGTTACCTGCTGCTGTTGCTGGACTTGAACCTCTTTGGTTTGTGTCACTTGTTGAGTTTCACCAATTTTGGCTTGCATAAGAGTTTGCTGTTCTTGAGTCACTTGGAATTGTGTCTGTATAACACTCTTAGGTTCAGACTGGACCGAGTCTATTGCAAATACCATAGGTTGAGATGCAACAGTAGCAATTACTGTCATAGGCTGTTGTTGCTGGGCTTGAACCACTTTGGCTTGAAGCATAGACTGCTGTTGCTGGACTTTGGCATGTGTCTCTGTAACCCTTTTAGTATGAGCTTGGTCTGTGCCTGTCATAGAAACCTGAGCTTGAGATACAACACTGGTAGTCATGGTGAAAGGCTGCTGTTGCTGGATCCATGTCACTTTGGCTTGTGCCTTGACTGGTTCTGATGTAGATAACGGAGGTTGAGACACAGCAGCAGTAATAACCTTTGGCTGTGGTTGTACTTCTGAACTTACTTTACCCACTTGTTCGGAGGCAAAAACCTCTGCTTGGGCCTTCTGTTGTAGCCAAGGCCTATTCTCTGCATGTTTCTGAGATTTCCTAACCTTTACAGACTGTTGGAATAAGGTTGGTTGTTGGCTAGTACCTTGCTTCTGTATTTGCTCCTGCTGCTGCTGACCCTGGGTTTGGTGCCGAGTGTCCAGTTGCATCTGTAGCTGTGTTGGTTCCTGCTGCACAGTCAAAGATTGTTGCCTTGTGGGTGCTTGCTGAAATTGTTTTGATGTTGGTTCAATATCCAGATAATGTGGCTGAGATTCCATGGTTTCTTTATCATCACCTATTTTTTGTCTCTTTGGTTCCCCCAGTGACACAACACCTACAAGACCACCCTGCGGCTTGACTTCAGGAAAAAACTGTGTTTGGGCATGGGCTTCATGTTTACTCTGATGCGAAAGGTCCGCCGAGTCGTTCCTTAACTGTGGTTTTGCTATTGCTCGGATTTGATGCTTCTCCTCTTGGTATTCCTGCACGACAATCATAGGCACAGTCTGAGGCTGAGTTTCAGGTTTTGAAACTTCTTGTTCCTGGACAAAGACCTTCTGTGGAGGCTGACGTCCTGTAGGGCTACGGTCTCTGCGAGCACCCAAGGAGCTGAGCATCCCAATAGCTTCCTAGAGAAAAACATAAAAGAACAAAGATGATTTCTCCTATGATCAGTTATGAAGGGACATTTTAGAAAATACACAAATTGGATGGCTTACAGTAAAAGTTCAAAATACTAAACACTAAACACCTGTGATTGTGCGACAGTGGCACGGACTCTGTCCTGCATGGTAGAAGCAATGAGGTATTGCAGAGGTGAGTTCTTTAGACGTGACATCACCATCTCCTGAAGGTCCTGCTCCTCCATCACCACCTGGCCTTCGAGCTGCAGACCTCTAGAAATCAGTGACTACAGTGGACGAGCAGAAAAAAAAGATATATAAAGTTTACTCACTCAATTTCCAAAAAAACAGAGACAATCTAAAAAAAACACAAAGTGTGAAATGAAAGTACCCGGGTCCTATAGTCCTGCTCCCTTTGGCGTCGGTGTGATTTTTCCCTTAGGAGTGCATAAAACTCTCTGACTTCAGCCTCCCAGTGTATAAGTTCAGCCAGACGACCATCCAGGCTTGACACATTTTGTTGCAACTCTTCACACACTTGCATGGCCTCACAGAGCGTCTGAAGGACCTGGTCATGTAAATGGGAATGCAATCATGCTTAAAAACAGATACATACATACATGTCACAAAGATTTAAGAAAAGCCTTAGGATTTTTTTTTGTTGTTGGTTGTGGGTGATTGATTGAAAGACGTCATGCTGTTATTACCTCTGGAATTGCCTCCTTGAATTTGTTTAGGGTTTCAGCTGAGCACTCAAGTGATGGAGAGAGAGAATCCAGATTGACATCCTGTATTTTCTTCATCACGAACTAAAAGTAACAAGTCTGGATCGTTATTTCAACAACAAATGACTAACAACATACATAATTATAGGCAATAAAAGATGGAACTATTACTATGGATGATTAATTGTACCTGCAGTCTCTTCCTGTATGTTTGAAGTGGTGCTGATAGAACCTCCACTGGTTCCTTCAGAACTTGGGTGGCCTCTCTAATCAAACCTTGGAGAGTCTGAGGACTTGGTGGAGTTGCATTCTGCTCTTCAACAAGTTCCTAGGACATGGAACAGCATATTAAACATCTTCCTTTACACTTTTAACTTTTAAAATAGCCTAGCCAAGTTATGTGGAATGTTTGAAAAGTGACTCACAAACTGGTTTTTTTTGACAAAGTCAGCCCACATCAGGTTAATCTTGCAAAGATCATCAGAAACCGAACGGCTGGTCAGTGGATCCGTGACGTCCATCAGGAAGTTTCCAACTTCATTCAGACGCTCCCGGTGAGAACTCCACTCGGACATCATCTCTATCGTCACCTAGTATGGGTAATAATAATAAATAATCTGAAACACAACAATATTTTTACACATGTAAAAACAGCTAGATGTACTTCAGCTCGCTGTCCGTGTCTGCTCGTCTGAGTTCCCTGCTCCAGCCATGCATGCAGTGAGCTGTAAGTGTCGCAGTAGGAGTCCCAAGCTGTCAGCGTGCGTGCTATAGTGCCTTTCACCATCTTCACCTCTTCAAGTGTCGCTGCAGCCTCAGCCTCTAAATCCTTCATCTGATTACTTACACGATTTGAGTCACCCGCTGCCAAAGAGAAGACATGAGCAATTATCAAACACTCGCACATTAAGTGGTTTAATCCTGTAATTCAATATCGATTATACATCATAACTGCTGTCATCTTGAAGTACACAGGCTATTTTTTCTTTTCTTTTACTTAATTTGGCCAGAAAACACTCACTCACCCAGAGCAGACTTGCTGGTGTATTTGATAGCAATGCGTCTGAGCTTGCATAGAGTTCCTTCCAGCAGAGAAGGCAGTCCCTGCTTGTTGACAGTCTCCTACAAGACCAAACACACCCTTTCATTCCCATCACATCTAAGCATACGCATTAATTTCACAGGCTACAGTGAATATAATGTTATGGAGTTGAGACTGAATGACATTTCTTAAACTTAATATATTCTGTCACAATTCCACTTACATTCCAGTCCTTCATCAGGACTCGCACTGCCTCCTGGGAAATGTAGCCTCTTTTCCAAGTGCGTAGCTTGAGGGTAAGCTGAGCCAGCAGATCTAGCACTGTGTGTCTGTGCTCCTGGTACTCTAGTCTAATGCCATGATACTTAGCACTCACACGCACACTTGTGAACCTAATACACACGTAAACACACACATACCAAAAGGATTCAAACATCAGTTCTGACAACATCTAAGAAAGTAACCAAATTTGAATAATTATTCCACTAGTATAACTCTATTAAAGTGATGGATTTTTATTTATTAAAGAACACTACATCACACATTTTATCCATTTTTAGTTACATTTAATGTTGTGTAACATCCATGAAACAAGTGAGTTTCTGTTCACTTATGGTATAGCAGCAATAAACAGTCATTCCTTCACCAGCCTCTCTTTTTTCTCTCTTTTGAATTTAAAAAGGCAAAAAAAAAATGCAGCTTGTCTGGGTACCAAGAAACTATAAAATGTAAACTCATCTTTCCCATGTTACAGCTTTATATCTGACTCTTACTCTGAGGCTTGCTCATTAGGGGTATATATAGATAAATGTATAGAGTCATAAGTTTATGTTCAGAATTTATATACTTTTGTG
>JAQQZR010000038.1:27255455-27294214 GCA_030068235.1 Notoglanidium macrostoma | reverse complement strand
TGTGAAGCTGCTTTGAGACAATGTCTGTTGTTAAAAGCGCTATACAAATAAAATTGAATTGAATTGAATTGAATCTTACGAATTAGCACTGACAACATCTCCTCAAAGACAGCTTCACAATTTCAACAATCTCAGGTCCCGCTTCCACAATCAGGTTGATGGAATCTTATGCTGGAAATACTAAAACCTGTCCTAGATTTGCTTGTTCAAATCACAAATTATCACAAGGAAGAGTTTAGATTTTGATTCACTGACCTCCTCTTTATCTCTCCCAGCTTGTCAGTAGGAATCACCATTTCTCCATACTCATCTGTATTCTTGAATATCTGGAACGTCCTCATGTGACGAGGCATCTCTTCAAGACATGACTACACAAAACCAATGCAAAAAAATTTTATTGATAAATATATCAAAATTAAATTGAATTACAAAATACCATATTTCATCTAAATGAATCAAATATTTAATATGACGAATTATGATGGAACTTTTACAAACCCGTATGAGGGTATCACCTTTGTAATTACAGACCAACTCATCAGAATAGAATCAAGATCTATTAATTACTGCAGCATTCTCCGAGTTATCAGACACACCTTAAAGAGCTCGTGTTTCTCGCGGGCTTCCTGGGCAGCTCGTACATGGTCCTGACGATCATCATCACCATCTGCCAAGGCCTCCTCAACCCTCAACAACCAGCGGCCCACCGTGTCCAGAGGAACGGGCAGACTCAGATCAAGCTCTGTCTTATACTCACGCAGCTATAACCAACAAATATAGTATTCAAAAATCACTTTAATCATTGAAGTACATTGTTCACTAACGATGCATGGTTCTTTAGGATTTTTTGGGTTCTTGGGTGAACACAATGATTAGACAATGTCTGACCTTTTCAGCCAGGGAATCCCATGCATGTCGGAGAGCTTGCTGGTCCTCGCTCAGCTTCACTGTCCTCTTCATTGCCGTCAGCAACGGCATCACGGGCCGACGCTGCTCATTAAAGGACACCAGAAAAGTCTGGAACACCTAAAACAAGCAGTGTAAGACTTTTCTAATTATTTAATTATATTAAATGATATATAAATAAATAATATATAAATATATATAATATGTATAATAAAGGTACTCTGCAAATAAATAGAAAATAAACTGTATTTATAATAAATAATAAAAAAATAAAAAGAAGAAATAAATAATATTTATCATTAATAACTGACTATAAAGAGCAGTAAATAGGAATAAACTAATCACGGCAAGAAAGTATTTGGTGTGGCCAGTCTTTGCTTTAATTAATTAAAAAAAAAAATTTTTTGTTGGCTTTTTTCTAGTATTTCAAAAACAATACTGTTCAGGTACAGTCTCATGAAATTTTTGGGAAAAAGAATGTTTGGAAATGTAAAACTTGCTCTTTTATGCTGAGTCAGTAATGCGAAAGAGATCATATATTTGTATTAAAAATTAAGTAATTTGCTCAGTACTTTAACTACTATGTCCAATTTTAATAGTCATTAACATTATTGTTATTGCTGAAATATTGATGAAATATTGTCTTTACTATACTCGCTAAATTTAACTAAATATCATCTGCCATGAAGAAGATAAGCATCAACAATAACATGAAACATTCTCAGAGAATGTGTCTTTCGAATAAGTGTTAACTGATTTTGATCGGTTCTTACGTGGTATCTCTCAGCGTAGCTCTCGCCCTCAGTGGACTCCCATCCCTCCAGCAGCTCCTGATAGGCCTGCTCCAGCCAACACGTCACCTCCTGGGCTTTCTGAGTAGCTGAGGTCTAAATACATAAAAAAATATATAAAATTTTGAATAAACTAAGAATGTCAATAGAATTTACTGTTCTTTATAATAATCTGTTCTTTTTTATACTGACTGGTCAACAAGGTGTTGACTAGTTACAGATGCAAGGTTTATATTCATGGATTGCTGAAGTAAGTTAACGTTTCTATAGTAACAGCTTACACAGAAAGTTGTTTAGGTGACACTTCATATAAACAGATTGAAAAATGTGTGCAACTGTTGTTATGGTGAAGTTTTACATAAAAAGACATTTATTAAAATTTATGGAAGGAGTCTCCAGTTTCAGTGCTTTTTAGCAGTCAGGTAAAGCTGTAAACTTTATGTTTTCTGCCACAAGAAGCTTGAAAGAAATAGAGGACTTTACACATTGGGGGATCTGCTGGATTTAGCCAAGTTTAGTCAAGTGACCATGAGGCTAAAGTGCAGAAATCCAGGGGTTTATGTTACTTCCTCATAGAATAATCACTTAACCTGCATCTACTAGGAATGCTTACCTACAACTTCTACTTAGGGAACAATCATAAATTAAAAGTGTACATACAGAGTAGTGTATCTCATGAATTAACTTGGTCTGGGAAAAAAAGACAAAAAAATGTGGTGATGGTGCTAAAGGATTTTTGGAAAGCTGTAGTCTATACTGTATGAAGCGTTATGCTCGACCACAGCAGTATGGTTTTGTATATGTTTGTGCAGTAATTTGAGGAAGGTGAAACAGTCTGAATGTCAGTGCTGTTTTAAGTTCTCTGGCACTTATTCATTCAGTCCTTGCCAAGGTTTAATGGAAGGAATTAATGGCACCGTTATAAAGAGGTCACCTCTTTTCATCAAGCCCTACACCTCCCACACATTCAAAAGGCAAAACAAAAATAAACAGCTGCTGCTGTGATCTATAATCATGACACTGAGAGTCTGGTGCGCCTGCTACTACGATGAGAAGCTAATAAAGATGCTGTTAATCTCATTTAAAGATACAAGTGTCTGTATTTTAATTAATAAAACAGTATTTGATTAACTACTACCAGCTTTTCTGCCACAGTGCTGCTGAATGCTGAATTCTGATAGGTCACTAGCAGAGACATGTTCCGTTTTATTCCTTAGTTACCATGTGTTAATAACAAAAGCTGTGTGTAGACAGAAGAGCAAAGACAGTAAGACAAACAGAGACAGCGATGGAGACTAAAGCTTAAGGGTGAACGTACCTGTCGGAGTGGAGCAGCTGTAACAGCAGGAGTGAAGTTACAGGGCAGGTTCACAGGAGAGACACACATAGTTGGAGTGAGATACTGAACCTTTAGGAAAAAGGAGTAATTAAAGCAACATTTTGGCATTTTTACCTACAATTTCCCTCATTACAACAAACGTAGGCTAGATTCAGCTAGCCTAGAGTCACATTCTATTGCAATAAATGTTTCATACAGTGTCCAATGAAGTCATATGAAGTCAACATAGTTTGAGATATGTGTCATAATATAACCTGGTAGCTATAACCTATTATCCACTTTAACCCTGCAGATCTAGTGTAAAATCCAGACACCAAATATGTCTTAGGGCTGAGCAACTACTGTATATTTTTGGGGAAATTCTTGTCATCATATTATCCATATGTGTACGTTCTGTGTAGCAATAGAGCAAGCTTCACAGTGGGGATGAAAATTTTAAAGTAACTTCATTCTTACACACTCACAATTAAAGGGAGTCCAGAATCCATAACAACTCTACCTGCATGTCCTCTTCGGAAGCAGGTGTATCTTTGGAGTATTGTAGAAACTGAGCCACATACGTCATTATGGACTTCTCATCCGGGTCTCTCACGTCGACATCTGACACACACACACACGAACAGAATATACATTAGTACTTGCTGCGTTTAATTTGTGTATTTACTTATAAGGACGGCCTTTTTATTTGTAAAAGCCAAAATGATAATTACTGGAACAAACAGGTTCATGAAACACATAGGCAGACATGCTTATTGTAGGCATTGTTAAAAAATGTATAAATAATAATCCACAATCAGATGGATGAGAAGCAAGATACAGAAAAGTAGTACATTTCAATAAATCCTGACCTTATGTTTTTTTGAGTCCATTACAAGATGTAACCTCATAATTTACACTCATCAATACACTACCAGACATGTCAACTCTGAAAGAAAAGATTAATCTAGAAAGATAATAGAATATTTAGAATAATTTGATGTCTGCAGAGAAAACTGACTAGCATAACTGACTGAAATAATAATCTTTAGAATAAACAATAAAACTAACACCACAACAATTTACACTTATACTTGCATACAAATTTATCACCGCAAAAACTGTGCAGTATGTTTGCATTTTTAGCAATATATTCACTAGGGGTGTAATGATAAACAAAACTGAAAATTCCATTGTAAAAAAGAAGGTTGTGTAACACACACACACACACACACACCTGCTGGATCCAACAATCGAGGTATATGTAACTCTCTCTCAGCGATGTGGAACGCTTCCTCCAGGTTCTGTCTGTTGCTTCTGGTTTTGGCTTTGGATAAGCTCACCATGTCTGGCCTCAGAGAGCAGAGGATGGCCAAGAACACCACGCCGCTCCTCCAACTCGCCTTAAAGTCCTTCACATTCAGAGTACAGCCGGCCCTGACAGAGACAGACAGAGAGATAAAGAGAATAATAAACAGAGAACAAAGGACTGAATATCAAAAGACAAAACATGCTTATAAAATGTTGACAAGTGAGTTAAAGTAAAGAAAATCTTTTCTCTGTATTTAAATATGCTGTATATGCTCCTTAATTGTTCGGAATGATCCCCTGCTCTAGCTGTTCATTTTGACACACCCAAATGAATCGAGATCAAACATACATCATGTCATGAATTTGTTCATAATTCATCCTTTTTTACATTATAGCACTAATTACAGACTTACAATTAGTGCTGGTGGGTGTAGCAATGTAAAATACAGAGAATCTACAATATGTACATATAACCTCTCTTCTCGTCAGTGAACAAACTGATTTACGGCTTTTTGCTATTACATTTTTAAACAGGTTTTTTGATGTGGCCCAGCGTGAAGTTGACAATTTTCCTAAAACAGAGCATCCTGAAGAACACCTCCAAGATTCTTTCCTCCAAAAAAATCATTAAAGAATACCCTCTACTTGTTCATTTACATCTTGTTCAAGTTACATTTAATGTTCAGGAACTTCTGCGAAAAAAGCTAGTTCATTTATGTTATAGCACCTATAAACTCATATAATTTTATTCAAGTTAATAAGACAAAAACCCCAGTTTGTCATATTAACCGCAAAGTGTAAAACTTTGAGACTCCTTATAAGAATGCTAAATAAACATCTTCTTACAGAAAACACAACATTACAGAAATTACACATTTATTTACACATTTTCTAGCCAGAGGATATCTCATCATCTAACTGAAGTATGGAATTAAAGTATGTTTTCTCTCACTTCTGGCACTGCTCTCTGACCCAGAGCAGCAGGGCTTTTTTAGCAGTAATCCTGAAGTGTGTGTGTAGCGGTGACCCACGTGATGGCACCGGGCTGCTGCGTGCACTGCTGCTCGTCGAACATGTGTCCAAACTGGCCAACGACTCCAGAGACGACTGGCGAGAGCTGAAGGACAGTGTGCTTGCCAACTCCTCTATCTGGATGAGGATGAAATAAGAAATGAAGATGAAACGAGAAATACTTACATCTAAATCGCGAGTAGATTTGGCATTATTTATAAGTGACTCTCTAATCCTGGTTGTAAAATTTATACACGGACACATTTTTCATTAATGTGTTAAAAAAGATTTCAGCCTTGTAAAGAATTTGATATATTCGTTAAATTAGCGCATTTTAATGTTTGTGGTAAATGAGATGTCATTAATTGTAAACAATGACAGCTGTCTTAGATAAGGATCAGCATCTACATGAACATTACACTCACATGGAAGTGCATGATGATGGTCCAAATCAGCCCCAGGATAATGGAGGGTTTGCCGTCCATGATGTCAGGAACATTTATGTTCACCAGTTTGATCTAGAAGACAAAAGATAATGCCTAGCACATTTCTTTAAATAAAATCTCTCTAATGTCATACAATTAGCGAGTGAGCGTTAAAGTCTTACCGATTTTCCTCTGAGGAAGGCCAGGGCTTTCTCGATGTTCGTCCTGTGCTGGAACACCCCTCTGCCTTTCTCTCTACTCTGAAAACAATAATGAAAGGTCAGCTTAGCAAAACAGAAAAAGGAAGTTTGCTGTTTAGAGTCATAGGTCTGCTAATTTCACTACCACTGGTGAAAAGCTTTCTTTCCTCCACACACACCCCCACCTACCCACCCACACACATACACTCACCCACACACCACAGAGGTAGGACACAGCGTTGCATGGAAGTAAAAACCTTCATTCTTGTCTTCTTTCAATTTCAAATGGGAACATGCATGGCTTCATGCCAACAGGGCAAGGATTAACAATCCAACACACATAATGTAATTCAATTAGATTCAATTTATGCCCAATTTTCACCTTTGGTCCAAAGGAAATAACAGCTGGACATGTACCTGCTGACATATCATATCATAATGACTGTCCTGTGCTCATCCCATGACTCTTATTCATAATATGGAACACACGAACTACTGTTTGTCTGTATTCTTCCACTCCTGTGTACTGCAATGATTTCTAAACGCATCAACTTCTGGTTGCCTTTAGAGCCGCTTCATGACAATGTCTTTATAAATAAAGTTGAATTGAACTGAAGCTCCTTTTAGTGGGAATGACAGGCACACAGGCCACACCCCCTTTTACTTTTATTTATAGTTTTCGTTTATTGAATAGCACATTACTGGACACTAAAACATCACTGCATACAGTATATTACTGTTGTGTTACAAAGCTCCATACTGCTACACTTGTTTATTTATTTGTTCTGCATTTCAGAATAATCCAAAAAAGATGACTTAACATTTGGTTATATCGCTACTTTCAGAGTGTTCTGATATCTGACTCGTACTTATTGCTTTTTGGTGCTACATGTTGTCCGGTGTTTGTATTGTCTGTAGGAACTCAATAACCTGAAATGAGAAGGAATCCCAATAAAGCTGAATATTAATAAGAATTCTAAATAACAATGTGCCACTAATAATAAAATATACACCACAGACAGAAACGCCAGACTTTTATATTACCGTTTACGATGCAGACCTCCACAGGATTATAGTGTCTTATAGCATATATAGTATAGTATCTTATACTACAGTCTATAGTAGATGACACATTAGCATAGGAAATGCCTGTTTCTGCAGATATTTTCGATATTTCAAGCACAGACACAGGCACAACACACTCACCATCTGCTGGCTGCACATCACCTCCAGCAGGTCCAGCAGTCTGGATCCATCTCTGAAATCGCTGAAGAGGTCCAGCACAGCCACTGGAGGCCTCCTCTGAGGGGAAAACGGTATACCTGGTTAAAGCTGACACAAAGACTAACTTTTTTTTTCTAATTGTTTATTCAATGAGGGCAGTCATGTTGAGTCTAAAATCTCTTTTGATCAAGAAGATAGCACAATGTGACACAATAAATAAAATGTACAACAGCAACCACATTGAAACAATTCCTTTAACATAAATTCCTTTAATAAACAGATTCAAATAAAAAGACTTTCCTGTAAGTAAACATGTTTTTTTCATGCTTGTTTGTTTGCAGTTCAGAGAGATATGAAAAAAGTTGACTCAGAATTTTCTTTAAAATTTTCCAATGTAAAATACTCCACTACATCACACTGAAATAATGAAATTTCACACTGAATTATAAATCAATATAAATTCATGTGTATTGAGAGAGTGTGTGTGTGTGTGAGAATCTCTGGCCAAGAAACCACAGCATTTCTGACATCATGTTTATTTATACACCCCAATAAGACACTACGCTGCTTTACTGAGATCAAGGTTTGTTATAGCATGAGTGCTGTTAATTATTGGCACCCTTCATTATTTAAAAAAATAATAATAAAAAAACCACCACATTCAATGAATGATTTCCAACTGCATTACAGATTTTTAAAACTAGTTTACTATGATCCTGTTGGCTTAAGATTGTCTCAGCAATGATCATTTGTTTGCATTCATTTGAAATATTAACAGTCAATAACTTCTATGTTTCATAAAAAAAATAAAAAAAATAAATAAAGGAAAGGAAATACAAACTTTTTTCCATTATCTTGATGAGTGCCAATTTTTCAGGAGTTAACTGTAGGTCAATATAACACTGCAGAAGTGTGTGTGTGTGTGTGTGTGTGTGTGTGTGTGTGTGTGTGTGTGTGTGTGTGTGTGCAAGCACGTGTGTCTCTGTCTAACTCCTGTTGCTGTCTGTCTCTATATTTCGGTAGGTTATATTTACCCTCTCCCCCCCACTCCATGCAGAAATGACCTTTACTTTAGAGAGCAGGAAACAAAACGTTACACTTATAACAGTTAGGAACAAAAGTCATAAAAACTATTCTCAAAATTTCAAAAGTAAACATAACTTTTAACAGTAACTTTATAGTCTTTTCGAAATCTACTTACAATGCTGCATAAATACTTAGATATTATTATTTTCATACTTTTACTACAGAGCACTCCAGACCTGGTGCTCACTTCTGTCTTGACTGATCACCAGGAAATATGACACCACACACACACACACACACACACACACACGTTTACTTCAGTCAGTACTTTTACATGCACACTAATATTCCACTGTTGATACAGGTCAGGTAAACAGCATGTTCTGGTTTGGTTTCCTGAATTTAACATGTTCCGATTACGACATGCAGGATATGCCGATATTATTCGGGTTTCCTTTAGACATGTATAGAGGAGGTTCGGAATACGAGTCTCAGTTAGGCTTTTTACAGCAGTTTGTGACACACGGCCTCTTGCCTGTTTACAGTCAGCTCTGTGCCTCATACACAAACCATGTTACGTTAATTGGAGCATGCACGGCTGCACGTAAACAGGAATATTAGTGGAATATTCATTTTCATTAGCAATGTAAACAGTTTAGTAGGAATATTGCCTTTTTCCCAAAAAAACACCACAATATTCTGTGCATGTAAATGTAGTGAGTGTAATAAGGTTTTGGAGAACGTGTTTGAACTTTCACCCCTGAGCTCACCTTTGATAACTGTGCATTTACCCAGTTGGTGAAGGTTCTCTTCTGAATCTGTTCCTGCTCCACTGAGAAAAAAAAATGAAAAAGATTACACGTTAAAAATCAAACACATGTAACACAAATGGCTTTTTCTGGGAATTATGTTATTTGCATCATAACTAACAAACAAGGTAAAACAAGGTTTTGTTTTATTTATTTTGTTTCTTAATTTTGAATCCAGGAAAAACCGTTGCTGTTTATCCTTCTTCCATTAGTTAATTAATTCTTTCATTTGCTCACATCCACAAACCCCAATTTAAAGAATCAGATTAGTTAAAAATCTAATATGTCCAAGGCTCCCAATTACACTAAATGTAATTGATCAACCAAGAAGCATCTGAAGCCTGAAATTTGCATCTTTATTTTGCATTGGAGTCTCAGAAATTGTCTATACCATCCAGAAATCATCCTTTATACCTTTAATTTGGGAAGGTGCATGCCGTGTACCTTTAACTGCTTTTTAAAGTAAGGCTTTAAAGGTGGTCCTTAAGGTCCGATTATGCATATGAAAATATTTTTAAAGGTATAAGTATGCATACTAAAGAGAAAAAAGATGTCCACCACAGAAATAAAGATAAGTACGGTAAATTTATAGAGCTACAAAGCTAACTTAGCTCATTTCAACATTTTCCCCCAAATACAAGACAGAGTGGTGGTTGTTTCATTGCTTTAAATAGCTCAAATAACTGACTTTGTAAAAGAGAAGGGATAGCATGAGGAAACGCTGAGCTAAGATTACAACCTGGATGGGATGCCAAACGATCGCAAGGCACCATGCTTACACACACATAAGCACTGCGTAACATTTAGCGTGCAGAACAATTCTGTGTATCTGTGTTTTGAATCCTCCCCTTTTCATCTCACACAGAATGATATCACATTGTTCCAGTCATGCCGTTTTTTCTTTCCACTTTACCCTCATAAATCTCTGCAAAGTCAGTCAAGTCCTGAGCCAGGTGCAGCTTCTCCACCACACGTTCGTCAGCTTCCATGCTCCCAAAATCCACTTCCTGCTCTTACTGATGTTCTTTAACAAGCCCAGCAGTAATCCTAGATGTGCAAACCCTTCTGCGTCCCAGTTTCCAGACTCTCGTGCAAGACTGCAGTCGAACCGCTGGTGCTTGAGGCTTCTTTTAAAGAAACTCACAAAATGACCTCATGCTCTGATCTCTTAAGAACTCTCTGCACTACACTTCAGGACTGATCTTTTCCTCTTCGTCACCCTGAGGGAACTCTGAAAGCATCTCTTCACTCCAGTGCTGGTATAGATGATCACCCTCACTATGAATAACACTCTCCAGACTTAATCCGGTTGAAGTCAAAGAGGTGCCGCTTACACCTGAGGGATTTGTGGTTTGACAACAAAACCATAAGGCCACACTTAGCTCATTTATGCTCAGTGCATCAGAGATTTATCCACACCAAGTTAGCATTCACTTTGCATTTAAACAGAAGAGAAAGAGGTCAGCGCTGCTAACACATGCCTCTTGGTTAACCAGGTGTCAAAGCATATCCTCCTGTTTGCTTTTTTAAAGCCCTGGCTCCAGTGATGCTGTCTCATGTTAGTGAGAGGGCCGTGATCCAAATCAGTCGAGCGAGAGACGAGACAAAACAAAGATGCACAAACTTCTCCACCCTATTATAGTGGTCATTGTTTTAGTAGCGTTTAGTAGTAATGTTATTGTTCTTATCATTCCTGTTTCTGTTGAATAACAGGTTTGCTTTTTTTTTAAATAGCAATGAAAAAAATCAATCAATTGTCAAACTCAAGATACAAGAAAAAACACTCAGCTTTCACACCAAAATTTTCATTTTCCAACTAAATATAATAAACAGAAAAATTTATAAAGTATGTATATATACATATATATATATATATATATATAAAACAAAAATCCTAACAAAATATATGAAGTATTTACAGTTCCAAAAACACATTTTTTTCCCAAATACAATTCCAATCTATTTTCATATGTTACAGGACTGGATTTTTTTTAAGATACCCGATCCTGGGTATCGGATCAATCCCATCTCTAGTAAGAACCTGCAGCAGGCTTTGTTAGCCTAAATCATGCATGCAGTTTCTTTTATCATCAGAAATTTCTTACTGTCTTTTGAAGATCCTACAGTCAAATTTATGCCATTTTGCATAACAAAACACTCCAACATGCAAATAATATATCATAACATAATATAATCATTTTCAAACTCACCCATTTTGCCCACAATCACTCAGCTCGCCTAGTCTTTAACCTCAGATGTAGTGCACATAAACCCAGCACAGTTGTGGAAACAGTTCAGCGATGTGCCTCATCTTGCAAATCCACAGATAACAATTAAACCACTAAAATGTTCATGTGAGTCCAAAATGCAGGAATATTATGCAACACAGGGTTAAGTGTGGTTAGTCAGGATGTAGGATTCAGCTTTGTGCATAAGAGGAACCACACCTTCCAGGTAATACACACACAAACACAAGTCCACACAGGTTAGATTTTTATATCTCAAATTGGCCTAGTCCAAAGAACTTTGTCCAAGTAGGAAATTATTTAGTGTAAAACTATAAACACAATACACTGTCCAATAGCTATGAGAAAACTAAACTTATAACAAAGTTGTTTCAGTGATTTAAACAGTGTGAGGATGATTTTAATCATCTAAGTGGTTTGTGATACTTATTGGACTCATCACAATTCAGAAAAACCCCAAACAAATTAATGAATGGATTAAGATGGCATCTGTCCAAGGAGATGCAAGACAAGATAATGTTTACTGCAATCTATCAGGCTATGATACATAACACTGCAAAGTACAGATATTAAACAAAACTTTAAGTTTAATGAATATATATTTAGTTGAATAAAGTATAATACATGTGGTTTTGCACAAAATTTACCTGAAATACAATAAAATAATAATTGAATTTATTCAGTTGGACAAAATAGCATATATTTCCCATCAGTGCCAAGAGTGGTAGTTTCTTCCTAGTCATCATAATTTTCTTTTTCACTAATAATGGTGAATTACTGTAGTAATATTAACTATAGTTTGAATGTCAGAAAAGCTAAAATGAAGATTTTTGAAGAAACTAAAGACTGAAGATATAATCATCAGTAAATATTTTATAGGTGGGGCATGTCACAGCTGCAGGGTCCTCGAATCAAATCCCTAAATTCTCCCCGTGTCTGTATGGGCTTTCTCAGGGTTCTCCGGTTTCCTCCCACCTCCCAAAAACATTCCAGGAATTTGATTGGTGACTCTAAAAAACCCTTAGGTGTGAATGAATGTGTGCGCATATAGTAGACAAGCGTTCCACTCACTGTGCACTCCTGCTTTACGTCTAGCGTTCCCGGGACCCACCCGAATAAATCATTTACTGAAGATCTAACACTTGTTACAAGGTTAATTAATGTAGTCTGACTTGTTATGGACAGTCTCTTGCAGTTTACGGTGTTAGCCAGTAGTCTTTTTGGCACAAAAGATTAAAGTACAGAAGGTAATATTCACAAAAACGGTAACGTGTGCTTCCTTTAACCTCTTTATTATTCAGCGCTGAATAATTGGTGATGAATAAAGAACTCATTGTTGTGGTTTATATGGAAAGATATAGATGAACTTCCCTGGGTGGAAAATAAAAACCCTCTAGCATTTATTTATAAAGCCATTCTCTATAAATTGCCTTCACATATGATCGCTATGTTACTGTGGAAAGTCATAAAGCAGTCATTGAGCCTCCGGTTGTTTTTGATGTGGGTCACGTTCATTCAGTGGAAATTCACTTATTACTCTTCCTGTTTAAATATTTAATTGTATTGTAATTGTTGTTGTTTTTTTGTTAACATCTTTATACCTGGAGATTTCTTAAATCCAGATTTCTTTATGATGAACATAAAATCACTGGTAGCTCATCTGCAAGCATAAAATTAAAATAATAAACAAAAGAGATATATGGACTGACCTTGAAGCAGTACGTGGACGTCATCAATGTCCAGTGGGAGGGAACCACGCTCCACGACTGGGTCCTCCGAGGTCTCTGATGCCATGGTGACCTCAAAGGGACAGACCAGTTCAGATCTCCACTAACACATGGTGTTAATCTGAGGAGATGATTCAGAGAATGTAGTCATTAGTGGACTTACTCTGAATTCCATCCATATAATGATAATCATTTAATCTTTTATGATGGGCCATTAATTAGCAATACAGTATGTAAGGAAGAAAACACATCAGGGTGAGCTGTTATAAGAAAAGAATCCACGACAGGGTGGTGTGATGCAGTCTGACACAAAATGGAGTTGCTGAAGCGTATTATTCCTCTTATACAGCAGAATTTTTTTCATTTATTAATGAATAAACATATGATGTGTTTTTATCCATTTAATGTTACATTTAAAGTTGTGGAATCTCCATGAGAAGACATTACTGTCATCACTATTGTGAGAGCTGTCCTGTACCAGAAAATTAACCAACACCTTCAGACTAATCAGATTGGAGAATTCAACAGGGCTGTGGTTTAAACCATACAATTCAGTACATCTTTGAAATCGATCATTGAAACCTTGAATGCCGATGCTTCAAAATAATACTGAAATATCACACTAACTCTCAATTCACATATTTTTTTAAAATTCTTTCAATGTTTGAATTGATTCATTGCTATGGATTAGCTAGCTAACGCCACATGACCTGAGAACACACCAGCTTCTCTAGGCAAACATTACACAGATATGTGATTTAATGTTTCAGCTTTTTTAAGCCTAAGTAAAAGACTCATAGACAATGCTGGTACTAGTATCATATGTGGTTCTTCCTCAAACTGTTGGTCCAAAGCATTAAAATTTCCCTTCAATGGAACTCAAACCAGTTCCAGCAACGACAATGCCCATGTGCACAAAGCCAGCTCCATGAAGACATGGTGTGTTAAGGTTGGAGTGGAAGAACTCGAGTGCTCTGCACAGAACCCTGAACTCAACCCCACTGAACACCTTTGGGATGAGTTATAGGAAGGGTATGACGGACATGTGGACAAATACGTTTGACCATATAGTTTATTTTTAAAGAAAACCTGTCTTAACAATTCCTTAAGACCATTCAAGTGATCATGACTGAAAAATCAGACCATAAGTACAGATCATTAAAACAGAAATTATTACTTTTTTTCACCCAGTCATCACTTTAGTTCCTACCCGCAATTAGTTCCCATTTACTGTTGGGTAGTAAAAACTTTAACTAAGGTTTCATCTTATCCTGTCATATTCAACATGTATAAAGACATCACGAAGAAAAATAAATTTCCAAACGAGGTAGCAGAGAATATACATCGCCAGTAGACAATGAAGTCGGTACAAAGCCGAGCACGTATTGTGTAAAGTGATGTGTATAAATCGTGTACAGAGCTGTAGGCTGTACTTTTTGTCCACAACTGAAGCTACAAGCAAAATGAGTGACTCACTAGCATGAACATAAGCTTTGATTCCTACAACTGGCTCGTGCAAGTCAGACCATGGTTATCATCCTCAAGCCCATTTGTGACACCCTGAAACATTTCTTTGCAGGATAAGATATACAGGCTACAAAAGAAGAGAAGTTCAAGAGGGACTGCATTGTCATTTCATCCATAAACCTGAGGCAGATTAGTTAGGTAAATATAGCAGTCACGCAGGGGGTTAACAAGCTTTTAACAGCTACAGAGAGAATTTAGACACCCTGTGGAAAAAGTGGTTTGAGCATTTCTGTATAACATGTCACAAAGCAAAGGAAAATTTCTATGCATCCCTAGACATAACAGAAATTATGGGACCTTGTGCAATGAAATGAAATGGATAAAGATTGGAGTTATTAACGTGCGACACGGACATATTCACCTCTGCGAAATGAACACGGATGGACGAAGGTCAAAAATATATTTATCTGCGATGGAAACTGGACAAGAGAGGTGACCACATTAGCAGCTGTGGCATCTAGAACACCAAGCACAGTACACAATAATCTCTACACACACACACACACACAACAATGCAGCCATATAGTCACATGCTGAAGCAAAACATGTAAAAAACAATGTATTTATGTACAGATCGCTTAGAGAGATATATGTATGAGCAGTGGACAGAAGAGGTACAATTTTATTTCAATATGTTGATTTAAGTATAGATTTATATGTAGCTTCAAAATTACCATCCACTGCATTTCACTCCAGCATTTTGTCAATACAAACTGTCCAGCAGTCTGACTGAATCATATGTTAATTGCTTATTATAAATTCATCACATTGTCAAAAAATAAGCATACTGTTTGGACATGTACTAAACATTTTACCACATTACCATAATCTATTTTATTTACATACTTTCAAATACCATTTTTTTTAATTAGTTGTCCAAAGCTACATCTGGATTTCTGTAAAGTTTCTTCGATACAGTATCTATTGCTAAAAAGCTCCATATAAATATATAAATAATTTATATGTATATATAAATTCATATAAAACTGACATTAATTCACAGAGTAACTACAGAAGATTATCCCCCCCACACAAACTTAGTAACTGTGACATTAAATCATGCGAGACCAGATGAAAAAAAAAAACAAATACAAAATCGATGTGATAATAATAATAATAATAATAATAATATCATTATTATATTTTATTGGCTTTATTTCATCCTTATAACAAATAACTGTACATCTGTAATGTATGGTTTCCTTGAACTGACAACTCCAGTGGTGATCTGTAGGATCAGAAACACCTGACGCATAGCAGAGGGCTAGAAAAAGCCACATGACCTCTGACCCTACAGAATGCCAGGGGAGTGAAGGCCCAAAATAGCAACAGCGGCAGCGAGAGGAGAAGAACGAGCAAATAAAAAGTCACAACATAGCAAACGGCATCTTTCTCCAGAAATTAATACGGCACATAAAGACTGTGTGTAATGACAGAAAACATACAAACATATTAAAAACACATGATTATTATTATTATCATTATTTATAATATATGCAATGCACTGCATTGTATAAAAGATGCACTATAATTATATTTATCATCTTTATCATACTGTATATAGAATATATAAGATATACAATGTGATCTAATGTGTGTGTATATATATAAAACATTTTAACTTCATTATTGCTAATCTTGATAGATTGAGTGTGTTTTAGATCCTGGTGTCTCATGATTCAATGTCACTAGGAACATAATAAAATCATTCAGCATAAAATTGTTAAAGAACCAGAGCTTATATTAAAAGTCTAAATACAAACCGGTCTGCATTAACACCCTGCAAAATTAAACTTTGTCAGTTTAATTAAAAATTAAAAATTGTCAGTTTCCTGACAAATTACTACAAAAAACGTTGCAACTTTTAAACTTCACTCATTTAAATATGACCTGCTTTATTATTATTTTTTTTTTAATGTACTCACATGTGGAAAAAAAGTCCGATTAATGTTTTCAGCTTCCAATAAGCAAGAACTGCAAATGCTGCGCGTGACACCCCCCTTTCCTGCAGCCGCGCGCTCATGTCCACTGAGTCACTACATAAAGATTCAATGAATCGATTGTCTGAGAGTCGATTCGAGAACGAATCATTCTAAAGTTGTGACTTATTTCACTGGAATAAATGTCGTTTTAATAACGATAAGTACAGAAAAGGATGGAAAACCTCTTGATTTAATTATTTAATCTAGTAAATCATGATAATGTTTCTCAAAATTGGTCTCAGAATAAGTTTATTCGAAATCATGGTTGCAGAATAATGACAAATCGTAGGGATACTTTAAATTGAGATTTAGTACATCACAGCACTCAAAAGTTTCTCAAATGAATTAATATCTCATAATAATGACAAGACTTTATTAATTATGATAATGAGAACATTTCTCAAAATTATTATTTAATATTCTAATAAAACAGTGTCTCATACATTTAATAGGCTATATCATTATAGTCCCAGGTTATATTTCGGTCATTATTATCATTACCATCCTAATTATTATTATTATTATTATTATTAGCCTATAGCTATTGTCAAGAGCAATGTGGCTAAATTAACTAACAATTCATTCAATTAAACTCAATTAATTGTCGGTTACAAGTTACTTTGTTTGTTTGTTGTAGCTTTCCACACAAACACTCAACGTATAAGAATTATACCTCCTATTATTACTATAAAACAAACGTGTATATTTTTGTAGAAACCCCCCCCAAATCATTCATTTAAATACTCAGCGCCTCGCGCCCTACATTTATGCTAAGCTAACTTTCCAAACGAACCCTAATTCGTTAAAATATCTTCCAAAAACTCTTACTTACGTGAGATAAACGGCCATAGCGGATAATTTGCCATTAATTATGAAGATACAGAGGTCTAGTAGTTTCATCATGTTGTATTTTGTGTAAAAATGCGTTAATTAATGTGTTTTTTTTTATTCTTTCATACAAACAAACACAAGCACGCACGCACGCAAAGCGCGAGCAGTGCCAGCGAGCAGCCTCGAGAGGGCAGCGCGCGCGCGCCTGTACAGCCCGGTGCAAAAGTTTACACACCCGCCGGGTTTTTTTTTTTTTTTTTTTTTCTTGGGTGGAAAACGTGGGGGATAACCCTCTTTATTTATTTATTATGTATTTATTAAATAAAACAATGAGATTTGAGGAAATTAAAAATGAAATGTTTATATATTCTGCAAAAAGACAACAAATCATAAGTGTGTTATAAAGTCAAAGAGAAATATTAAACAATCTTTGAATCACATTATTCATTCAAACAAAGTAACATACTAGCTAATATACTGTATAAATAAACAGTGTACTCAGTCCTGAAAAGTTTTTTTTACTACTACTACTACTCCTCACAATAATAATAATAATAATAATAATAATAATAATAATAATAATAATAACAACAACAGTCACTTTGAGGGTGAGTGTAATCAAATAAAAAATTTAATATTAATATTTGGGGTCTATATATATATATCATAGTAAATGAAAAATATATATTTTGTAAAGATCAGATTAATTTAACAGGTTTGGTTCCAAGAATCAAATCAGTAAAGTGAATCATTCGACACTTCTTCTTTTAGAGGAGTTTGTTTCATAGAGAAATAAGCTCGAAGAGCTCTATTCTAAATATAACATCAAACATTTTAAACATGCTGGCCTGAAAAAATAGATTTAAGAATTATTACCGTCGATGATTACGATAATAATAATAATGATTCATGTCAAGCAGTGACATTCACAATCAAGCAAAAAAAAGGCACATTTTTTTCCGAAACAGCTCTATACTCTATACTATACTGTCCTATACTATGAAAATCAGTTTTATTTTTGTTTTTTAGACTATATATGGTATAAATATTACTTGAAAAAATACAGAATAATTTGAGCATTTTGTTTTGTTTGTTTGTCATTATTCACTAGACTGGCTTTATAGCTCACATTTTCATGAAGGTATACAAACAAAGTGATGAACATCATAAGTTTTGCAACCAGTGTAAATTAGTGTAAGGACTGGCAATATTTAGTGGATTTTATATTTAGTGTTTGTGCAAGTTCTCTATCTGGAGTCCTGTTTGTTTCAAATTACAGATGCATTACATCACACAAACAGCAAATTTATCCAGTGCACTGGTAATTCAGTTTGACTTTAATAAAGCCTCTCGGTAATCCTAAGCCTGACAGAGATATTAATTAAACCGGATATGTTTTAGCCCATCTGAGTCCTGAGGTAGGAGAATAAAGCTGGTACCAATAACTCTGTCTCCAAGCATCTCTCATTCTGTGTGGATGGATGGATGGATGGATTGAAGGATATGGCGACGTCTCTTACTTTTTCATGCTGTTAACTCAGAACACAAACTGCTTTTCTTTTCCCTGTTCACTAAGCTAATGTGCGAGGCACCAGTACCTGAGACAGACGCCAGTGATATTCAGAAATAATGCCTACAGGGAGGATTAATCCACAATCCCCCACTCACACACAAAATGCATTTAATTGTTTGGAAAACACATTACACCATGATGTAATGCCATTAATGAGACTGAGACAGCCTTATTAGTCCTATATTAGTCTCATTTTATATAAATAGCAGCTGTGTGAGGTTTCTGACTCAAACGCAGTCATCTAAAGTGAATGTTTGTGTAACACTTGCTGTGTAGTCCTGACTTTTTCTAAGATCTAGACAGTTTAAGATATTGACTGGGAAGCTGACTTGATTGAACGTAAGAAAAGCAAACGTAACTCTGATCCAAACTTCAATGGCTTTCAAAAGATTCCAAACTCCACGGTAAGACAATGATCTTTATTTCTAAACTTACATCGTTTGTAATGCCAAAGTTCATATTAAGGAAATAATACATAATCAGGCATGCTGTAAGAAAATAATCAGTGATGGAATAAAGTGTTTTATCCTGAAGTGCTTTATTCCTCTTATACAACAGCAATTTGCCAGCTCTGACACATATTTTTACCCTGTAATAATTAGGTTTAAAGTTGTGGAATTTCCATGAGTTATCCAACAAGTTCGTTCCTGTAGTTACTTATATTATAGCAGCTATACACATTTTTCCCATACCAGCTTCTCTATTTATCTATCTTGAATTGATAAGACAAAAAAATTAGCTTTTCAATCTACAGTGAAACCACAAAGCGTAAACTCCTCTGTCCTGAAGATGTCTGGAAACTGACACTGGAGACTCCTTCCATAAATGCCTCCTTACAGAAACCTTCGTCATACCAACACTTTTTAAAATTCGTCTTCATGACATGTCCTCTGTACAAGTCCCTGTGACTGATCTGTTACTCTAGAAAAGATAGAACCTAATAGAGGCAGTTTATTAATATAAAACTGTCCTTTGCAGATGCACTATTTAATTAAATAAGTGTAATAAATTAATCAACACCTTCTGACACCTTCTGTGGTTTGAATTTATACAGGGTGTCCCAAAAGTTTGGATCCACAGGCAATTATTTATTTAAATACACACAGTACCACAAATGCTCAAATTGACAGCTTTTTACTTGGCGACACTTGTGTATCCACTGAATACAAGAACGCTGAAAATTCCTCCATGTATCAGAACTGATGTTGTTACATGCAAAGATGATACAACAAGACAGTCCTGGGTTTGATCCCCAAGTAGAGCCTGGGAAATGTGGGTTAGGTCAGCTGGTCTCTCTAAATCGCCCATAGCCTCTGCAGTGCACAACAAAGTGTGGTCTTGGTATTTGGTTGTGTCAGGAAGGGTATCTGGCAAAAGACCTGTGCCATATTGGACATCCGGCTGATGGATGATCCATTGCAACCGGAAGAAAGCAATTTTATTAATTTCCTAAATTTGTAACAGTTTAGTGTGTACGCTTCCCATGTGGCAAGTTTGTGCTTTACGTCTCACTTTATGCAGTGAAATTAAGACCACATCTTCTGTCTGTGTGTGTGTGTGTGTGTGTGTGTGTGTGTGTGTGTGTGTGTGTGTGTGTGTGTACAGGCCCTCTGCCACATCTCTAAGCTGTGTCCTGGTGTGTGTTTTGTTGTGTTTTCCTCACCCGAGTCACACGTCTGCGCTGAATCTCCAGCATTTTATCGGCTGTGCTGTCAGAGAGTTCACCTTCGTGGCCCAGAAACCAGGATGTGGGAGACTGCAGATCACCACCGACGCCTGCTGGGGGCGCTGTGAGACCTGGGAGGTGAGAAACACACACACGCACACGCACACACACACACAGTCGTAGGCTAGGCCAGACATAACCTCAGTAATCGGAGTTTCCAATTTTCTAATCATGTTCTAATGGTTTAAATGGGTAATTAAACTATTGAAAACAAAAAACATTGCTCAATTCTTTCTACATAACCATTAACACAGTATGTCTTCGTTTTTTTGACTTGACGACAATCTGTAGTGCAGCTGGGCTGGTAGATAGTGCATTTGTTCTCCTGAACCATCATTAAAAACAGCTTATTATCACAAGCACACGATTACAGACTTCCACACTCTTCTAGAAAACCATTAAGCATGTCTAGAATCTGTCCCTCCTCACCTGTTAAACTATTAGGAACACGTACAAGGTTTAATTAACACAAAATACCATCAATGCAAATCCTCCAGAGTCTCAGAGAAACCTGTAATTTCTTCCAGATCTCTGCTGTCTGTAATAGTTTCATTTATTGGATGATAATAAAAGCCGTGACTCATCCAAACCTCTGGGTATTTAGAAATACACTACTGCAATTGCTTTATTTATTAATGCCCTTTCAGAAAACTAATTCTGGGGTTGTACATTAATATTTTCAATTCATTATTCATCATTATTGAGATGCATAGCAGTCTCAAAATATTTGTACAGACATATATTTGGATATACTGCAAGATTCGTCATGCTCACAATATGAAACTGTGTAACTGCAGATTAATATGGTATATGTAACACATCGGTGTTTAATCGACTGAAGCTAAAGCTTAATTGAACCTCTTGTCCAAGCGAGTAAACTCTTCACAGCCACAAAAAATGCCCTGTCTTCGATTTTCCATTGCTTCTTGATTATTGACTGCAATTGTAATTTTATGAGACAGTAGGTGAAGGCTTTTACTTTGACCTAAATAATCATTCACCACAAAAAACCCATCTAACTCAGTTTGTGGTGGAGCAATTTTCATGTATATAAATGTTCTTTAAAAAAAACCAAGTAGAGAAGTTGAGAAGGCATGAAAATTTGATGAAGGTATTTTTACTGATCCAGACCTCCTAATATTCTCATATCTCACATAGTGCAGTTATTACATTTTAAAGACTGCATTAACAGAAGAGATTATTTGGAAAAGTATGAATGACACTCATCATTAACTTGACCAGTCCTGGAGTAGGAGAAAGAGTGCAGTGTGTAGAGTGGCAGGATTGGAAGTCTATAAGGCAAAGAACCATCATAAAGTGCAATTTGGTGTGCTTGTGTATGTGTGTTATATAATGCTTGCCATGAATTGAAGTGCCACCTATTTCCAAATATGAAACAATAAACACTGTAGCCTGTTCAGGCTGGGTTAGTGTCACTATGGAAGATGGAGCAATGTAATCATCATCTGGATCTCCCTGTAGTTAGAGTCTCACCACAATCCGTCATGTGAGTAATTACTAGTTATGGTTTGGACAGATTACGCCATCATATACCTACTATGAACCAAACTGTAGAAATAATATAAAGTGTATTGCACCTCAATTGGTGCATTTTGACTCTTTAACACTGTCTCTTGAACCCAAATCAAAACCAAGTCGAGTTTGAAATGTAGAAAAATAAAACCTAAACAGAGAAGCGGCATATCCAGGAATTTTAGTTAAGTTATTGAATTCCTAGAATAGGCAGAGCCTACAGATATGCTACTGTCATGTGACCTTCTAAGAATTAATCAGACTGCATTAATACTTTGGAGTGACGATCACGTACATCATGAAGACATTTCCATCCCCTTGTCTGATTTATACAAAGATAAAATCCAATATGACTTGATTATCATTTTTACAGATGTCCTCTGGCAAATCTACTGAACAGACAGACTGTATTTCCAGTAAATTAATCCTGACTAAACGGTACTTCAGGCACTCTTTTCTCTAACATTACAATAGTGAGGTGTTACACCAAGTACATCTCTCACAATTTACTGTTCATTACAATAAAACATTCTTTGGTTTTGTTTATTTAGGTTTTTTTTATGCAGAATTGATGGGTTTTACCGGTTTATAATACAAAATGGCTAAATCATTAAAAACTATTCAACACACAACCGTTTTATCTATTACAGTTAGGTAATTTTGGAGAATCCAGCAAGAATAAAGTAAATTTTGAAAGTATCTAACCGAAAACCCCACCCCTTCCCTCAGCCCTCCCTCCAAAGCCACTCCTCCAGATCATGTGAATGCGCACTGCCTGACTCTCGCTGGAGGACAATGACAACGCTTTTGTTGGCACTCAGAGCTGTTGACTAGCTTGCTAGCATTAGCAATATGGTTGCAGTGTGTCTGCCTAACCTTGTGGAAGACTCCGGTCACACACAGTGAGTGCATGGGCAGAGTGCGAGCAGGTAGGCAGGTAGGTAGGCAGACAGACAGGTAGCCCATCCAATCATTTCATTCCAACCAAATGAAATGGTTGGATGGCTTTTAACAACCCTGCGACTGCCACAAAAATGACAGATTTTTTTCTTTTTATTGTCAGACCATTTGATTTATTCGTTGCTGTCAGGACATAAAGAGAAATTCAAGGATTGTTCCAAAAAATGCTTTTAACTACTGTTAAAGCCTAATAATTTTAAAACACCTTCAAGCTGCATTTTTTATTGAGAGAAAGGCTGCTGTAACATAAGTGATAACAGACTTCTTTCACAAGTGTTAAATGTAACTATAAATGGATAAAACATATTCATTCTCTATTACTCTTTAATCAATAAAGTATTGTATTTGCTGTCAAATTGCTGTGGTCTAAGAAGAGTAAAACACTTCAGTGAGTGCTTTTACAGGAAAATAGTCAACTTCAGGTTGGTCACAGTAACTCAGGCTGGATCTCCCCATCCTGTTGTTGATTACTTTCCTGTAACAGCATGCCCCCGAGTTTTATTCCTTATTTGTGTGATAAGTATACACTTGAAAGTGCAAAAAAAATGGCAATTGAGACTTTGTGACAAGCGCGATCAAATCATTCTCTTCACACTATATTGGCTGCTCCACCTCTCATGTCTGTTTCCATAGAAACCAATCCTGGACCCGCCCTTCATCGATTTCCATCAGCGAGTCTGCACTTACAACCAGACCCAATTCACCACCATGCAGCTGCCCAACTGCTCGGCTGGCGTGGACCCGTCCTACACCTACCCCGTGGCCCTGAGGTGTGAGTGTGGAGTGTGTGTGACCAGCACCACCGAGTGTATCACCTCCATCTGAGAGAGACAGCCAGGAGACCATCTTTCCATTTTTCTTTTCCTTCTTTCTTTTGAGATTTCTATGTCTGTTAAACCAGTGTGAATGAAAATATAAAATTATGATGATATAATGCTCTCCCATTGAGTATCACAGTGCAAATCATCAGATACTTTACTAGACAACATTCCAGGCAGGACGTATTAAAGGTGTGGTCTGTAAAATTTTAAAGTATTTCAAGACCTGTAACAGTCTTCCCATTTCACAGACACCTTAGCAAATTGGTGATTCACAATATTATATATCAATGGGTCACTCTACTTTCTTCATTATTGGCTTCTGGCCCTGAAATGATCTCCAACTCCAACCAGAAGAAGGAAATGCACAAGCTTTATGTAGTTTTAACACAGCAGATGAGATCACCTGGAGAGCTTGTGAAGGCTGCTCAGTATTTCCATCAAAGTTGTAATTCTCCTTGTAGGCACTAGAGAGCTCACAAATGTACAAACTGCTCCTTTAATACAATTTGTACAATACAATAATTTACTGCTATCAAAATATCACGAATACAAGTTTCGGACCTATAAGTTGCACTAGTGAAAGCTTTAAAACTATTAGAACTTTTATCTCCAAGTTTATGACTTTTTAGATTAGAAAATTTAAAATGGAATCCATACAAATCCATAAAATGTTAGATTTTTTTCTGGTACTTTATTTGCAGTAGTTTGTGTCTTTCTTTTATAAGACATTAAATAAAAATTTTTTGTTTGCACACATATCTCAACTCATGGGCATGAAACAACAGACACACAAACAAGCAGTTTAAAGTCCAAAAATACAGGCATGCTTTTCTAGCAAATCTAAAAATAACTCTCGCTTGATGTTGCGAGAGGAAATGAGTGATATTAGTGAGAATGAGGAGAATAATTTGCATTAGACAGAAGCTGGTATTTAATCACTTACTTAAATAAAGCACAAAAGATGATGAGCTCACACAGTGACACAGAAACCCAGCCAGCTCTTCATCTCTTCATGCTTTAGGTGAAAAAAATAACTGATCAAATCACTCATGACAGTGCTGTCTCCTTAGGCAAGCCTGAGTTTATTTTTTGCATGTGCGTGCACACACACACACACACACACACACACACACACACACACACACACACACATGCACGCATGCACAAAGATTAGTCAGTAAAAATAAAAGAAGGGCCATGAAAAGAATCAACTCTGAGCCACTTTTGATCCATTTTAATAACCATTTTCCACCCACTCAATGACATTTTAGCCACTTATTCACTCACTCACTCATCCATTTATATACTTGACTAACTCACTCATTCACTCACCAATTTCTTCACTCAATCATCCAGTCACACACTATGTCACTTATTCTGTCTTTCATTCACTCACTCACTATATATTCACTCATACATCCCCCCACCCTCCCTCCCTCCCTTCCTCACCTATTCTGTTGCTTATACTTCCACTCAATACTTCCCTTAGATCTTGAAGATAGATAGATGTAGATCTTATTCACTTACTCATCCACCCCCCACCCACCCCTCATCCACCCCCCTCACCATCTCACTGACCCTCTCACTCACATAATAACCATTTCATTCCCTCACCCACTCAATTATTCATCCATTCAACTTCCTATATATATATATATATATATACAAACTCATTTATACCCTTACTAATTCATTGAGTCACCCATTCCCTCCCTCCTTCACTTGCCCACTCATACCCCCACATTTTAACTCCCTCACTAATTCACTCATTTACTCATTCACTCACTGTCACTTACTCACTGTCACTCCCTCCCTCCCTCCCTCCCTGTTACTCCCTCCCTCACTCACTGTCACTCCCTCCCTCACTGTCACTCACTGTCACTCCCTCCCTCACTGTCACTCACTGTTACTCCCTCCCTCCCTCAATGTCACTCCCTCCCTCCCTCCCTCCCTCACTCATTCCCTTACTCACTGTCACTCACTGTTACTCCCTCCCTTCCTCCCTCCCTCAATCACTCAATCACTCACTCACTCCTTTATTCACTCACTCACTCTCTGCCTCCCTCACTTGCTCATTGTCACTCAGTCACTCGCTCACCTGCCCACTCACACTCCCACAAAGTAAAATGTGTTGTTCTTTATTAAAATGTTGGGCAAATCGCTGTGATATAAGAAAAAATAATACAAAATAATGAAACTTCAGTGTGAATACAGTAACTCTGTTCACAACACCACCCCATCACTGATTAGTTCCTTGTAGCAGCATGACACTGAGTGTATTTTTCTTGTGTGTTGCATATAAATGCTTCACTTGCATTGCTCAATAAGATAAAGAGGAAACAGAAGAGAACTCTGGTATTTACTGATCAGAACCGGAGGCTGAAATACCTGCACAGACTCGACACAGTCAACAAACACGGCACTCGATTTCCATTTCTGACTTCGGGATATTTTTCTGGTTTAATATTGTTTAAATAAATTCAAGCTGTCTTTTGAGTTCTGCGCCATTTTGCTTGAAAGTTGTCCAAACGCCTCACATTGCTAAACGTTACCTCTGGCTGCACGTCAGCCTGCATTCAGGTGCGGCGTAATTGACAAAATTACCTCCTCTATGTCGGATCAGCTCCGTGCAATTGAGCGTTAAATGAAAAAAACACCGAGTTTGGAATGATACGTTGAGAAGGAGATGGTGATGGATGAGAAGACCTGATTATTGCAGAAAGAGCAGCTGGGCGTTAATGATTCACACACACACACACACACACACACACACACACACACACACACACACACACACACACACACACAAAGTGAGTGAAAAAACAAAACACACAATGCCAAAAATAACATTGGGCCAACTAAAGATGGAAAAATTCATTCTCTTTGATGTCCCTATTTCCTGAAGTATATGACCTGTTTGTTTTCTAGGAGCAGCTAGATGTTTCATATAATATTATATTAGAATTAATCTAACTGTAATATGGGCAACTGGTAACGTTTTGACAATAATTCTGCAATTATGGCAACATAAAGAGAGGTGACTGCTGCTAGCTTTAAAAATAACTACTAAAATAACTCAATCACAATGTTTCAGCGTTAAACGTTGCTGTGTAATGATGTAAAGATGATTTTTTATTCAATTCTAAAATCACACGTGCATACTGCACATGAATCTAACCGTTTGTCACAGAAGACCGAGTTTCTCTGTTTCAGCTTCTCCTTCCGGGCTTCCTTACTCCTGCCCACCTGCACTGTAACGAGACTTCTCCAGCAGTTTCCGAACTAATTTATATCTCGTCTTCATTATAAGCCAGGAGGGACGACATTTGCTGCAAGAGAAGTTGCTGAATTAAACTGCTAATGAGACAAAGTCGAGCTGCAGCAGATGACTAACTTTATATATCAGCTCAGCTACACGCACCTGTTTCATGTTTTCTAACAAGCAATAAACGTCAGGGGGAAAAAAATTTTACAAAAAATTTATAGTGTTACACAGGAAATGCTTCAATTTATAATGCAAGAGTTTCGGGGCAAAACATTTTAAGTGTAAGAGACGGGAAGAGGAGGAGGCGGCAATGCTGAGGAGAGATTAAAAAAAGGAAAAAACAGAGAGAACGCAGGAAAATAAGGAGGACATCGGAATACAATAATCTGCTGAGATAAACGGGAGGAAATCTGACAAAGAGGAAAGACAGGGAAAAAAAGATAAAAGAATGAGATCAAGAAAAGAGACAGAAGACAGGAAAAAAAATATGAAGGATAGGTGATGAGACAGAGAGAGAAGAAACTTGCTGAGAGAGAGGTGAGAGACTGACGAGAAGGAGGAGGGGACGAGAAGAAAGAGAGAAGATGGAGGGGACTGCAATGAGGAGAGAAAGGAAAGAGAATAATGGCATAGCAAAAAAATGGAGAGGGAAGACAAATAGCGAAAAGGAAGAAGAGAGGCAGAGAGGCAAGGAAAGAGAAGACAGGAAAAATACAAAGGCTTTATTAAATATAAGAATATATTGGAGTGGTGTGTGTGTGTGTGTGTGTGTGTGTGTGTGAGAGAGAGAGAGAGCGAGAGCGAGTAGACATGAGAGGAAGAGAAGGAAGAGAGATAGAGGGATGTACAAAACACAAAGGACGTAAGAATATAATCGACTGCTGAGTCAGACGGACAGGGACAAGAGTGAAGAAAGAAAGGAGAGAGAGGAAGAGAGCGCGAGAGAGAGAGAGAGAGAGAGAGAGAGAGAGAGAGAGAGGGGACACTAACAGACTCAGCGATACTGAACATTCTCCTTCACACCGGGGACACAAAACCAGAAGGACAGGAGGAAAAGTCACGTCCTCTAGATGGACTGAAATTACAGAGACACGGAGGAATGAGGTGTAAGACAGTCTGACCGACACCGACACTGACGCGTGATGAAACCTTTACGACAGACCAAATCACAGCGTGCGTTCTCAGACCGAAAAGCTCAGCTCTTGGTTGAAACAGCAGTAAATACACTCGTATGTAAATCTCTCTGACTCTGACAGTGGTGCAGCTGCAAATCACACCTTTATCTTAATGCACTCCTTCTAATACAATATCGTTTCTATAGCAACAGCTCATTCACACGGACTCTCCTCATAAACCTGTATAATCATTGATATGGTGACGTTTTCTGTAAGGAGATTTAACGTATTTAACGTTTATGAGTCGCGGAGTCCCAGAGCTTTGTAACGGTCAGAGATAAAGCTGTAACGTGAAGTTTTCAGACATCTTCAGGACAGACGAGTTTACGTTTTTTTGTGGTTTCTAGGCAACATGACAAGCTGTGTTTTTTTTTTTTTTTGTCTTATTTAAGTTCAAGCGAGAGAAAAAGAACAGGCTGAAGATCATTTATATACATCTGCTATAACGTACGAGAGAACACGAACTAATGGACGTTCCACAAATAAATAGTACACATTTCGTTGAATGAATAAAAATAGTAATCAATGGCAAATTGCTGCAGTTTAAGAGGAATAAAACACTTCAGGATGTACTGTTATAGGAAAATAGCCAACTTTGGGGTTAGTAATAGTAACCCTGCTTCATCACACCATCCTTTCATTGATTATTTTCCTATAACAACATGCCTGTGTCCTCTGATCTTCAGCTAATTCTGCCTCTTTCGGTAGTCCTGAGCATCCTTGTGTGTCCTCTCATTTTGTCTCAGAATAAAATATTGCTGTTTCTGTATTTGAAGGTGTATTGTCTGATTGTTTTCTTTTCACCGCTTTCATTGCAGGTCTTGTTAATTATGCTTTAGCTCACTAAATTAGATGCTTCACAGCAGATAAAACACTGAACAGTGCAGAAAACACATGATAACTCCAAGACTGGGATGAAAAATCAATCCAGAATAAGATCACAAATGGAACAAATCCTCCCAATAAGTAGATTAGGTTCATATATGGCAAGAAAATTGACACCATGCAAAAAAAACAATATTAAAACAATTTCCTGCTGCTGATGTGGGAGTTAATGTGGGCAGTATTGCATTAAAATAGCTCTCTTCACTCTCAGTGGAGAAGAAAGTTTTCGCTCTTTTCTGAACCGGGGTTGTTTCAGAAGTTACCCAGTCGCTCAGACGTCCAGCCTTAAGTGCAAGCGGCTTGAAAGAAATGGTTAGCTTGATGTAATGCAAGCTCACCCTTTCCATGTTCTCACACTTCGGCTTCACACCTCTGAAGTGAATCAGACCTGGTGCTGAAACGTTACAAACGTCAGACAAAAGTTTTTCCATGCTTTAACACACGGAATTATTACACTTTCTGTTGGTTCAAAGAAGGAAATGCAACCGGGGTCTAGCTTGCGCAATTGCAGCGAGAAGTTACCACCTAGTCATCTGCGAATCAACTCTGAATCATATTATACACATAGTCGAGAAACTTTCTGGTCTACGGTCAAATCAATTTAACCTCAGGGTTATAATTGGTGCTTAAGGTCCAATTTGGTTCTTTCTACAATTATACTTCTCTAACTAAAGACACAAAAGATGTGTCATTGATGATGCCACCCACTGAATGGTATATTTTATTGAGCACTTGGACAGAATCCTGGTGTGTTCTCCCACTTCGTTGTTGGTGCACTTCGTTGGTCAGGTGAGAGCATAGCAGACACACTCGTGTGCAGTCTGAGAGTGAGCTGGTCTCGATTCAGTTCTGAGCGAACTCTATTGCAGCGACAAAGTGACTCGACTCGTTTGCAGGAAGTGAATCAAGCATGCTTGTATTTTTGGTTGTAGTATTTTCTGTCTTGTAGATGCGAGCCCCTAACTGAGCCAAGGGACAGAGCCGTAGAGATGCGGAAATGTTAACTGTTTAGGAACAAGCAAAAACAGAAAATACCTGCGTTTTCAAACCTCACAGCAAATTCTATAGTGTTAAATCAGCACAATGCCAGTGTTCATTTTGTCCCAATCTTTGCAATGCTAATTTAATACTTTGTAAAATTGTTAATAATGCAACTCAGATGCAGGGTTAAAACTAGTCAACGCTGCTTAACACCAGAGCATGATGTCATAACTCTGTAGGAGTTCAGTCTTCAACACTTCTCAATAGCCGTGTTTCCATTAAACTGCTGAATGTGCAATTTGAAATTGCGAATTGAAAAACGAGTAATAGAAACCCGTGAATTGAAAAATAAACTCAAATATCAAAAAAAAGTATGAGGTGGATTTCAGTCGATTCGTTATTTAAATATTTCGCAAAATTGAAGTGGAAACACTTTTGTCGCATTTAAGTCACATGACATGACATGAAGGGTAACTAGAAATGCTGACTTCCTGAAAATAAAGCGCCCTTCAAGAGCTATTGTGTGAGGAGAAAATCCAGCTTTAATCGCATAACCCAGGTAATGACACCAACTCTCTTACGCAATTCATTACTTCCATACATTTAGTCTCTATATTTAACACTTTTGGTTGACACGGGTAAATAAACTCTGAGGATATCGATGTGTAATTATTTATATAATTTTGCAATCATTCATTTAATACCATGTTTTCTGTCATTTCAATGCGCTCTTGCCTTTTTTGGGATCTTCAACCTTTTTCTGTGGCTATATTTCTGACCAGCGAACGTATCAGCACCTTTTTGTTCAGTTATGTGCATTATAAAATGAAAACCAAAACAAATAGCAAATTAATCAAATGTATCCATCCACGGCAGTCCAAGACAAATAACCGAGTAAAATAACCGTGCTCTCTGGATGGGAGGGGCTTACTCTCACTCACCTGTCAATCATGGAAGAATGTAAGTTCATGTATGTGTAATAGGGTAGATAGCGCTTTCCTCGAACGCTGTTACGCTCCACTGTAACACAGAATGAGCAGCAGTTTGAAAAGATGAATTTGGCTGGTGTTACCTGTCTCGGAGGAAGCAAATGTCAGCCTTCAAGTGAGCAATTTTGGAAGAAAAATGAGTGGAAAAAAGCTGTCAATTTTTTTCTCAATCCTCTTAACTAGACTTACTAGGTTTAGTTAATCTTACCCTTGTGTTGTGTGTTCATCCTGAAGTCTCATTATTTACCTGCGCTAAGTGGATCTACCTGTGCCTTCACTACGGCAACGTTCAATGTTCACATCTTCCTCCTAAAAAGAAACAAATAAAAAAATCTCCATCCAAAGTTAATTGTTTTGTCGGTAGCTGCTATTGCTTAGCCATTTTTGGTTTATAAGACGACATTTTCTTTCAGGCATATCGTGCCACTTTTAATCAAAACTCTCCATATTCTGAATAAATATCATCCAGACAATCAGAGCGAATAAGCAAACGTCATGTGCATGCAGTCATCTGCATAATATACAAGCATGTTCTGTATAATATCGTACAAATATTATCAACATTTGATAGGCATTTTGTCTTTGGCAAACCAGAACCGGCTGTACATGCAGAGTTAAAAAAAATATATTAGAAAATAGCTTCTCAGTAGTTTCTCAGTCTCCTTGTCAAAGAGTACATGTTGTGCAAAGTTGCCTAACAAAAGTTCCCGAGATTCCGTAAATTCTAGATGTACCCAGTGCTCCTTCTGTCCAACCTACCATGAGTTAAGCACTCACATTTGAAATCGCTGGGGGTCTCGCGACTTATCACTGAAATTTTCAAATTTCTAGAACCTCCAAACAAACCTCGTCTTATTCACATTCAGACCAGGGTTTTAGGAGTTTTTTGCTTCAGCGATCACTTTCACTTTTTACTCAGATCACCACTTCATCTCTGTTTGAATCAGGACTGCCTGGTGTAGAGGCAAGTTCTTCTGTTCTGGGTTTGGGTCTGTGTATTTGAGACGTACAGGTCTGACCCAGTGGATCGTTCTGCTCTGAGAGCAGTTTGAGGATCTGACCTACTTGTTCCTCTAAAACAGCCATCCTGGAACCCAATGCGTGGATCTCGCCCCGAAGCTCCAGCCTTGCCTCCTGAAGCATGGTCTGAAACGACAGCTCGTGGTGTGAGTACATATCCCTCGGTAGTCCTTCTCCTGCACCACAGCTGCTGTCGCCCGGTATGGGACTCTGCACATCCTCTACGTTATCTAGCCTCTGATCGCTTTGGGTCAACCCGCTATCCCATGAGTCTGTTTTACGCAGAGAGTTCATTCTGGACGTGGTACCGTCCACGACGCCTTCGATCTGCACCTTGACCTCGGGCGAGAGCTGCTCTATAGACGCCGCTTTCGTCATGTTGTTCAGCCCTTCTTTCCTGCTCTCCTGTGGCGGCGAATCCGGGACAGCCATGTTGTTTTTCAGCCGCATCCACCCACGACCGGTTGTGACCGGTTTGGTGCGCGCGGTGTTGCTCAGCTTTAGGTGGGTCATGCACGGGGTTTGATCTCCAGCAGGCGTCAGTTCCATGACATCGCAGTTGTTTTGTTTGAGCGGGTCACCTGGTTTGGAGAAAGACAAAGAGTTTTGAATTGGTGTGATCTGCGAGATGGTGACCACGCTGCTGCAGGAACCTAGGCTAGATCTCCCGTTCTGCACCGCATGCAGTTTGCTCTGGGGGAGGGACATGTGTGTGTTTTGTAGCTGAGCGTGTGAACGTAGCTGGAAGGTATGCGTGTGGAGTTGCTGCTGGTTCTTTTCCACATCGGTCTGGACTGAAGTCTCCTGGTTGCGGAGCTCCTTCTGCTGTTTGAATTTCTGCAACAGTTTTCGGACCGGGTGGTCCACGGGGATGGTCAGCGGAACCTCGTTCTTCGAGCGCTGACGTTCCTCTTCCTCCTTTTTCACATCACTGATCTTACGGAAGACAATCTAAGAAAAATAAAAGACATGTTTATATACAAGGGACTTTGGAATATGCATTTGAAAAAAAGGTGCCTTAAAGGTTCTTTGGAAAATTAAGGGTTCATAGTGTTCTACTTCTCTAGAGAACTCACTCTGATAATAAGACACACTGCTATAAAGAAACAAACTCAAACTCTCAGAACATTTTGGTTGACCTGCTGGGACAAGGTTCTATGTAGAACCCTACACCAAATTGTTTTCTTGACAAAAAGGATTCTAAGTACAACCATTTTTTCAAGTCAAAATACTTATATAGTACATTTAAAAACAGCTTTATTTGAAGAAAGGGGCAACCAGAGTCAAAATAAATATCTTTTTGGAAGCTAAGGACCCATAATTCTCCATAGAACCCTCGGAGAACCACTTTTTCTATGAGTGTGCTATTAATTGCGTAAGTGTGCATTACAAAATCCAAATTATTTGTAATCGTTTTCTTCTTAGTACCTACAAAATGTCAAAAAGTTCTTATTGCTAGCAGAACCATTCTTTGGAAGCTAAGAACCATTAATGAACCCTTAAAGAAGTCTCAGAAAATGCTTTTTTCCCCTAAGACTGTACCTATTTATTGGTGTGTGGTACAAATTATTTTCTTCTTAATACCTAGAACCTGTCAGAAGTTCAATTTTCCAAATTCCATTGGATAAATAAAGCTTCTTAGCCTCCTGAAATGGCTTTAAGCCTTTCTGATAGGGAAACATTCTTTCAGAGTCCTGTGTAGGATCTTTAATGGCTCCACAAGAGGGACCTTGTTTTTCATGTATTTATATTTAAATCGCATATATATATATAACCTTGGGTGGAAAGGTTTGCATCCCTCAAGGTGTCTGTGTGGAAAGAAAGAATTTAAACCTCTATTTTCCAATTTATATTAGAAAAATAGAAGTCAAGGATGTTACCAAATCAAAAAAAAAAAAAAAAAAAGAATTCAACTTGGAAAAAAAAAAAAGTTTTGCCACGAGCCTCTCAGTCTCCAGAGCTGATTTGAGGAAGCCAGCGTATGACATCTGGCAGAGTTTTAACAGAAATGTCAAGACGAATGTGCAGAGATTTGCCAAACAATCTGGCAGAGTTAGAACAGATGTCAGGAAGAATGTGCTGAGCGACGGGAAGGAGAGAACCCATTATTACACCTCCGCGGATATGGAACAGGTTCATAAAGGCAATAGAGAGTTTTTATATCATATATTGAATAAGTAATAACACACTTAGGGACATGCTGTTATAGGAAGAATTCTGATGATTATTGTCTTCCTAAAACAGCACATGTTGAAGTGTTTTACTCCTGTTATACAGCACGAATTTGCCAATTTACATTCCTATTAATTAAAGAACAGCACACACGACATTATATATACATATATATATATATACATATATATATATATATATATATATATGTATGTTGCTGTTACTATAGAAGCGATAACATATTAGAAGAATGTGTTGATACAAAATGATTTACAGCTACACTATCCTCAGAGAAGATTAAGCAACACCTTCTGACCAATCAGAAGGAAGCATTCAGCATTCGCTTCGATTTTATCCAGCTGTAACATCTTCGTCAGTATGATTTCGCCTCACTGCTTCTCTCTCTCTCTGTGCTCATGATCTGACATTAATGAAGCAGTGAGTGATTGTTGTTCATAAAAGATTCTCTGAGATGTTTCTGAAAGCACGTACCATCAATAAGAACTGGGTTTTTTTCCCCAGACAGAAATACACAATCCTGTCATAATGTTTAAAAACATACAGTATTTTCACAACACAATCCCGTCTTCAGCGCACAGATGGATGGATTAAAATCTAATTTGGCTGAAGCTTTCGACGGTTGACGCCTAATATGACAAAAATACATTATTTAAGACTCGGTGTGAGAAATCCTGACTCAGTTCAGACATTCTGTAGATAATCGCAATAAGACTGAGCTGCACTGTAAAAAAGAAGAAAAAACACACACGCACAACTCTTAGCTGTTTGCAGATCAGTGTGTAAGATATTAATAACGAGTCACGACTGTAACACACTCTAACAGCCAAAGAGCCCAGCTTCCGTTTTTTAATTAAGCACCGATTCCTAGTCTTTCGTCAGGAGATCTACCTCCGTCTTTATTTACACATTTCTACTTGGTTCTTGTCCTTTTATTTCCCACCTGTCACTCCTCCTTTCCTGTCCTGCCAGCAGCTCTCCTCAGGCTCAGTGATGGGAAAGACGGCTTAGGCAGGTTGTTCCACGTTTAATTATGTATGGCGTCCTTTAGTTTCATCACAGTGCCTCAGATAGTCTCCAAATTAAAAAAAAAAAAAAAAGCTGTAGGCATATACTGTATCCGTGTAACCCTAAACCAATAGTTCGGACAACTTTTGAACAAGTAACACTAAATTAAATCAGACTGTTTTCTATAAACATAAGGATGACTCAGCGCTTTAAAAAAAACAAGGGTCGTAACTCCAATTTAGCGCTGAATGTCTTTCTTCCTCATTTTCTTTAATCCTCTAACCTCAACTCATTTCCCCTGTGAAATATTTGGAACTAGAAGTTGCATAACCATCATCATCATCATCATCATCATCCTTTTCCTAAAGATCATGGGAAGAAGAAATGACGTTCTCTGGCTGTTTTTCAAGTGATATTGTGATTTTGACTTAAATTACAGATCGGAAGTGAATTATTAATTATCAATGTATTAATTATTAATGATTAGTTTATATATTTTTTTACAGTAAATCATTATAGTCTTCATGTCATAAGAATAGACAGTAATGCATGGCATTTTGTATATTTGCTAATTCTGTGATAAAAAAATTGAAATGTCACTCATTTAAGAGCAAAATGCAGCCATTTGTAAGAAGAAAGAGAGAAAGAGAAAGAGAAATGTGCGCTTTGTTTAAATTCACATTTTCTAAGATATAATGTGCTAAATTCAAACATGCTAAAAATGCTTTAAAAAAAAAAAAAACAGTTGTTAAAGGCTACACAAGGCTAAACGGTACCACAGTCACGGAATTGCCCAGATAACTGCTCTTATTTTGTCTTTTGCTTCTTTTTTTAAAGTCTAAGAGGCCTCTAAATGGCACAAAGAGCACAATTCGATTTCACTCTGGCTGTTTGTTTCTAAAATTTTCTATATGGCGCCACATGTAGGGACTAAATAGAGCACAGAGGCAGTTGTGTCGGCATCGACGTCCCACGCACTGCCTGCATTTATCTCTCAGCGCCGGCAGCCAGACAGCAGGACACATGGAGAATATTCTTTGTCTCTTCCTCTCAAAAACACACACATACACACAGATTCCACTCTACCTCCCTCTAGTATGGCATAATGAATTAACGGAGATATTTCCATCACCAGTGGGAGACGTTGAATTTTATATTCTCTTATAATCTAATAATGTGAAGTAATGAATACTCATTATGCGCTCGACAGTACCCAAGCCTTCGGGCTGTTCTCATGTGATTCATTGCTTATTTATAGCCAGAAACAAATCTTAAAGTCCCCCGAATATAGTAAAGCTGCCATGATATAGTGTACGAATAGTTCACACCTACAGCTGTGATGACAGATTTAATTCCTTACACTTTTTCTAACTTTCATCATTCATCTTTCCCACTACCTTATTTCAAAGAAGTCATTTCAATGATTCAGCACGTTGGATGAATAATTAAAACGAGTTGTTTTAAGTTTGAAGATAGCACACGCGTTTTCTCTCACGGCTGCCCTCGTTTACGGACGTAAAATAACCGTCGCACACTCAGGCTGGTGCGGAGACAATCTACACACGCTCGGTTTCAGTAATAACGAACAAACTGTAACCAATTTACATTGCGCGCATCCATAAATCAGGGACAAATTAGTGAAAGTATGCTCTGCAGGGTTTTTTAAGGGTTCTCGATCTGGTAAGGGCTTCTTAGTTTCCTAGGAAACACCGTTATACACGGGAGCAGAGGAACAACCTGAGTAGGTACAGCAGGGGCCGAAAAGACCGCACTGGAAATCACTGAAAAGATTTCAAACAAAGGACTGTTCAATAGCTTGAATATTCAACAATCTGCACTAGATTTGCAGCTAATCTGTGATACTGACCATCTTTCCTCCTTTGTAGGAAATTTCAGATTCTCAGACGTCTTATCTCTTCTGCTGAAGCACGAGTCCAGAGAACATTCTGATGGATCCTCGGGTTTTACTAAGATTCTTTCCACTCTGATTACTGCTCATAATATGATTTGTAACAGTACAAAATACAGTACTGCGGTGTCTCGATATGACACATTTTCAGTACAGCTAAAACATGCCTTAGGTTTACAACTGATGGAAAACTGATTTCAGGTACAAAACAATGTACCAATGACAGAGTGATTACGTGATTCGTTCAGACTCTTAGCAGCGTATAACAAAACAAGTTCTGTACATTAGAAACAAAATTAAAGCCTTCAAATGTTTATTTCACTTTAAACCTCATATCGAATAACACGATGCAATCTGCCATACTGTTACATTCCTATAGTAACGATAATAACGACAGTGCTGATCGTTAATGGTTTGTGGTTAAAAAAGGTGAATATTTGCTTTAAATCCACCAAAATGATCCACCAAATGAATAACTGAAACTCTACTGTTTCTCACACTTTCTGTGTACTGTTTCCTAAATGTTACGTCACCTGCTGCAAGCACGGGTGTTTAACGGTAATTTGCTTCGAACGCATTGCATCGTCATGTCTCAGGCCTTCCGCTGAGCCCATGCGCTCATGTTTCTGTAATCGTCACGTTAATCGCTCCACCTTTCCTCAGAGCCGTTCATCCCGCACAGATGGACGGAATTATTGGGTCAGTGGAAATGAGGATCAGAAGGAGGAAGCGGCATACGGAGAACCCTGAACAACATGTCTCGTGAACTATTTTCTGTGCCAACTGGGTTAATATCATGCAGCATGCTGTGAGTCAGGAGATGCGACATCTGCGACATCAGTAACACTGTTTACTGTACAGCAACGAGATTGAGAACATTGGGCGGTTTATGTGAACAAAGTTCTTCATGTGTGTAAGCCACGGATCATAACATGGGAAAGGAAGGCTAACCGTCAAGATGCGTTCAATGTTATTATTATTATTATTATTATTATAATTCATAATAATGAAATGATGTTGAATTGTTGAAAATGTTGAAAGTGTTTGCTACTATCATGGTGGATGAGTTTTTGTGAAATCATTATATACACACACTACTATAGCTAAAAGCAGCTCTGACTTTTCTTATAAAGTACACACAAGAGCATGTTTGCTGTGTGTTTGTGTGTGTGTGAGTGTGTGTGTGTGTGTGTGTGAGTGTGTGTGTGTGAGAGAGAAACCAGAGGCATTTCTGTCAAGCGCTAATCTCTGTACAGCAGTGCCGCCTTGCTGACTGTCAGAGGATAATTAGGAGGTTTGCAGGTGTGCACACACTTGCATGAGCACACACACACACACACACACACACACACACACACACACACACACACACACACACACACACACACACACA
>JAQQZR010000038.1:27202853-27214838 GCA_030068235.1 Notoglanidium macrostoma | reverse complement strand
AAGATGCTGGGATTGGCTCCAGCTTCCCCGCCACCCAGACGGATAAAGCGCTATAGATAATGGATGGATGGGTGGATGGATTTAATACAGTATAATAATGCAGAGGTGGAGCTAAAAGACAGGCAGAGAGTTGCTTGGGTTTGAGGAGATCTCCTGAAGGCTGACACTAAGTCCATGAAAATGTCAAATATCAAACTGCAAAATTCCTCCAAAACCTCTCAAGGGTAAAGTAGAGCGCTTTATGAGAAACCCCCAAAAGGGGCTAGATCTCATTTGACTAGCATGTGGGACTTGTTGCTAACTTTTCAAATGTCATGCTTTTTAAAATATCTCTCTGGAAGCCAGAAAAGAAAGAGCAAACAAGAAGAAAGAAGAAAAGAGGAAACGTAGTAAGTGGTAGAGATAATCTGATAATCGAACGAAGGATGACAGCTAGCCACAAAGTAATGTAATGCTAGTTCAGCATCAGTTTTGCAGCTAGGAGTTGATTGTTTAGCTAGCTTTCTTCAGAGAGTCTGTCCTTTCTCAAAATCAGTACATAAAATACAACAAAGGCTTCACAAAAGGCATTTTGTTGTAGCCTATATGATGTAGCGATGGTTTGTTTCATTGGGAAGCTTGATCTGGCGCAACATTTAGCATGGAGATTATAATGCCAGCACTTACAGATCCATTGTTGGGCACTTAACCTTCAAGCTATACAATTGTATCTGAACAAACACAGCTTCCAAATCAACAAGCTAAACTGAGACCCAGAGGTACAGGACTATAAACTGCTTTAGTGCCCTGATCCTCAACTCAGAAATGACCAAATGTTTCTGTAAATGTTTCTCACCACCCTTGTTAGCATCATGTTGATTTAGCAGCATATGCTCATGTTTCTGTTTATTCACTGGCTCCACTTAGTTGATGACCATTGTGTGGCAGGATGTGTACATTGGATGTACACATCCTGCCACACAATGTACAGTACACACCCATGTTAAAATGTTAGTGTTTTGTGGTGTTAAAAACCCCCTGAGAGCACTTCAGTTCTGCGCGCACTGAGAAGACACTCGCACTTCCTTCGCTCTCACTAGGCAGCTTGTACACTTTGTGCAATTTAGTCATTTTAATGACCTCGTTCATGACATTTCCCAACGAATACAAGGTTCTGAGTCTGCAAACGACAGGTTACTCATTTCAGTATCAGTATTGAGGAGAACATGTACTGGTAGCTATTCAGTATCAGCGCATCCCTAATGTCATTCCTGTACTGGCATCATTGTAGTTCTATAGTTACTTAATTAGTATACTTAAGAGATTTCATGAAAATCCCAACAACACTGCAATGATTTGAGTCTGGACAGGCATGATTCATCACATCTACTCAAAACACTCAAAAAGTTGAGGTGGCAAATTTTATTTCCTGAGCCAGTTCTTCATTATTCCTCCAGCTGTCGTTCTAACGCTCTACTTACTAATTTGGTAAAAGTCTTTTATTTCTTTATTAAAAAGAAAGAAAACAGAAAGCATTCATAACGTACAAGGAAATCATATGGAGTATGCGCGTGCAACCATTAAGATCTCGAGAACTTGTTTTGTACAAGGTTCTGCACCAAGTGTTAGGCTACTAAAGCAGAACAACAACAAAAAATGAAACGCTCTTCTCACCACTCGAGCGCCGGACGATGTTCTCCAAGAAAGTGTTCTGCGGCGCCACGAGCCCTCTCTTTCCGCCGGGCATCGCTGCTGCTCGCGCTTCAGCGAAGGACCGTTTCGCGCTGCTCGCGCGTCAAGCGGACGCGGTCGCGTGTGGCGTGGAGCGCCGGTACAGTGATGAGGCTTGTGCTCATGGTAACGCCCCGCGAGCTCTTCCCTGTCTCTTCTGTGTGTAGCACTTTAAAAACAACAACAACAACAACAACAAAAACACAAAGGCACAGTCCGTTCCCTCTCCGAGCTCAGGCGACTCCGCGCGCGCTCTGGGGAAACAACTGGCGCATGCGCGCACACGCGCGCACCCAACAGCGGAGCCGATTGAGAACGAGTCCAGCCGGTGAGCACGAGCCCTGCGCTCTGCCGCGCCGTTTCTGGAAACTTCTTCGCACGGGATAAAACGAGGTGACGCTCGAACTCCACGCGTCGCGCAGCACGTGCGGGAAAACGGCGCGCGTGACGTAAGGAAGCGTTAAGTAGGAAATGACCAGCAGGGATCTTTAGTGCAATTTGTGCTCCTTGTGCGCGTGCAGTCTGTGCTCCAGCTTCGGCGCTACTTGTGTAAAATGTAACCATGCGCTTTAGGCTTTAAATCATTATTTATGTTTTTAATTTAATTCTTTATGTTTGTTCATTCTGTGCGAACACTTTCACAGCGGATGTATTCTCAGTTGCTGAATTTCTTTAATGACACACCAACTTCATTTTGTTAAAATCATGTAATCCTCCTATAATCTGTTGATTATTTGACACTGGCATTTGTGTACAATTTTGAGAAAAGTGAGTATTATTATTATGAGGAAAAAGAATATGTGTCTGTCCAGTTGGGGGGAAAAACTATCATTTTTGTAGTTAGTCTGTATTTGATTTGTTGGTTTGTTTGTTATATTGTTTACATTATTGTCTCTATATGCACTCATTCTGTAAAACAATTAAACCCTAGGAGTTAACTGAACTCTACAGGTATGAATTAGAAAATCAACCCCCAAAATCTGATCATTAGATTTCCTCTAAAAATGTATTTAACCTGCATTCATCGTCTCTAAAAGTACACTGTAGCCACATTTCCAGGTACTAAAGACAGAAAAGGTATAAAGCTACAGTTGCTGTTTTTGTGACAGTGTACATTTTGAAAACCATTTTAAATAAATCAGACTCAAATATTGCCAGGACCCTTTTTTTTGTCAGAATTGCTGTATTACTCAAGACCTGAATGAATACAGTAGCTTCCCTTTACTAAAATTGGAAGTTTTTCGCTGCTGATTCTGGGATTTGTATTTGTTGTACTGGGAAGTGTGTATATTATTCTGAGAAACCTGTGCATCCTATTGGAAAACTGTAAAACATCAGCATTACTGAATCACTTCATTCCACAGCTATGAAAACTGGACTGACACAGATTACATTTAATTGCAAAAAAAGAAAAAAAATTATGCAAATGTTGACATATTTGGCCACAAATGTAGAGTATTGGGAACCGAGATGGTGGAACGAAAGTGCTTTGGTATGAGGTTTTTATTAGAATACTCGATCCAACACAACATCATAAAACTGTTTAAATAAATCTCATGCATAGATGGATATTAGGCATTAGGTGACTCATCTGTGTATTGTGTTGAATAATTAATTGACCCTCTAAATGTCACTGGCACGAGGGGTTAGTGACCTTACTTTACCTTCACAGACAGATAACAAGCTGAACAGTCATAGTATTCTCTCTCTCATGCTCTCTCTCAGTCCGTCTACTCTCAGTTCAGTATCACAGCACACCTCCATTTCTCTGCATTGACTGCAGCGCTAATTGGCCAGCGAGCGCGTCTCCCTCTCTGACCGCCAAGCAGATTTAGATATCAAAAGGCCTCAGACATCAAACACCTAATGTGTCTAAAAATAGATGAGTCGATAAGTCAGCGGCCTCGGCATCTCAGAGAGAGAGAGAGAGAGAGAGAGAGAGAGACCCGTAGCGAGAGGGAAGCAGAAGCAGCTGCTTTGGTTACAACATCAACACTCTGTATAGTACAGTAATTATCACAAAATGACAAAATGAAGAGAAAAACAGAATGCGTCTTCATCTCTGAGGCAGAACGCAACCCAAACACACAGAGGTGACGTGTTAATGGATCAAGAGGCCCAAAAAAACACAACCTTTCAATCAGTAACACTTTACTATTGTGTAACTGTTTGTGACAAAATGACATTTCCACAAATTTCCCCTCATCCCAAAAAAGAAAAGTAACACAGTGATGTACATCATTTTTAGAGCAGGGTACATATAACTTAGGCCACACCCACTAGAGACAGATACTGTATCATACCTTTAGTAAAAAGGGTTCTTCAAAGGTTCTTTAAGAGTTTATTTGATAATTAATGGTTCTTTGTCTCCTAAATGGCTTTACTTGAATCCTTTAGGATGGGGAAACCCTTTTGTAGGATTATATATAAAACCTTTGACACTCCACCCAGAGGTGCAGCTGAAGAGCCCTTCTAAGGGTCCACAGGAGAAACACTGCGAGTGAAATCGGTGAACGTCCCTGAGCGCATAAACGAGAGAAGATTATAGACACCGGCTCAGCATTGTGCAACCTGCATTCCTAAATCAAAACTAAAACTAAATCTATGTGCATTTCATCTTCAGCTGAACTCCTCTTTTAACCTTTCTTGGTGTTAAAGCAGTGTATTTGCTTCTCTGGGTTTTGGACGCAGATAGCGTTTCCCTCCATGCCAGCAGTGTTGTGTAAGACAGCGATGAGGCATTGTTTCTGCAGCATTAGGAGCGAACACTCCTCTGCTCGTTTTTGTCTTCATGCCAGCGTTAATTGCACGCTAACTCTGCCCACCATTACTATCTTTAGGCTCAGAGTCAAGATCCACATAAACACAACACTCAGCTCCGGAGAATCTCCACACGAGGACTTCGTACCTGCCCACTACCCGACAGCATGACGACAGGCCTGCGGGTGTGAGCGCGTACGCACTCCAAAGAGGCGATATGGATGAATGTGCAGCTTCGCGTAAGTGAGAGGAAGGTGTATCGCTATTGTTAAAAAAGTAAAAGTGCTGCCAATGGCAGTTTTTTGGCCCACCTTAAACAAATATGGAGGACAAACAAATATGGAGGATAAAGTGGTGGTTAAAGGTGAGTTAATAAGCAAACATATGGTCATTTAGGAGGCAACGTCCCTGAATTCACCACTTAACACCCAGACCCGGATTTAACTCAATATTTAATTCGTCACCTGTCTATAGATATGCATTTAATAACAGGACCCTTTTAAAACCCAGCACCATGGACAGCTCCCAAAGCAAAAATATTGGCGCCCGTGCCCAAGGCAATTCCAGTCGGACTGTGCCATGGTTAGAGATGACTGATCATCTTAAACCCTGGAAGGGGAACAAAATGCTTATTGGAGAAGAAGAGAATATCAATGGATATGCATGCATAAGGAATCTTTCCTTCCTTTCGTCTTCATTCCTTTCCTGTTTCCCATGGCTGGAGGCCAGTTATCACTGGGTAGCTTATGAGGCGAGGGAACAGAGAGTCGGCAGATGTGTACTGTATATCACACCTGTGAAAACCCATTAAACCCTCAAGCGGAAAATGCTACAGAGTCACGCCACATTTCTGTCAGGCTCGAAAATGTTGATCGTCCCTGGACATGTGAGCCACACAAGGTTTCAGACTAACGATAATGAAGGACGCCAGCAGTCACTTGAAAAGAGTTGCAGGACGACCTGAAAGCAGCAGGAACGACAGTTACACAGCAAGCTCTGTTTCTTCACCTCGCGCAAAACAAAACCAAAAAAACAGAAAGGGAAACGTGTGTCTAGAAGCATTTAGACAAATCTGAACTCTTTTGGAGCACAAGACAAAACAAAACTAGAACTCTGGCAATTATTCAGCTTGTCATGTTCGGAGAAAGAAGAGTTGCTTACTGTATATGTGCATTTACCTCTAATTGAATCCAAAGCAGTCTGATACATAAAAGCGCATTCACGGTGTGTGCATCGAAGCGACTGCGAGTCTGACGAATGCATTAAGTGTGTTTAAACATTTAAAATGTTCAGAAGTGCACAGAAGGACAAGAAGGAGAAGTTGAGAAAAATTCTGCGACCTTGGACGTGACCTTAACGTCGTTAAGCGTTTATAGGACACAGAATCTTAAGGACACCTGAACAGGGTGATTTTATTTTTTCTTTAGGAGGGTTGACATTCAGAGCCAGTCGATTGCTGATATTCTTATGATTTTTCTATATCTGTATATTATCAGTACGAAATGTACGTTTATTTAGGCAAATAAAAAAAATCTTTGGATAAACGTTATTTCTACCTTCAGTGTTCTCGTCTCAAACGCACCGATCCCAGGATAGTTAGGAGTGGGATGTGAATGGATCATTTGGGAATAATGCCTCATGTGTATAGTAATCCAAGCCTTGTGTCGGAGTTAGTAAAGCAACAGAAGGAGAGGTGACGACACGTTTTCAGTCAGGAGAGCTTTTAATATCCACATGCCTACACAAGTTCCTCTACATATTACAGCCTTCAGCATAAAAAAGGCCAGGAGACTAACAATGAGGAGATGATAAAACGAGACAGGGGATAAAAATGAACCTTTGCTCGCAGATTATGCTAAATTTATTGGCGCGCTGGATATAGACACGGCTTTCTTGCGTGTTGAGAGAACAGCTTGGCGAAAAATCGAATTAACACAATTTCCCACTTATTTCAAACGTCCAGCGTTTCTTCTTTATTCCTGGACTGAGGAGATTAACACGCGTTCCTGTAAGTAATACAACACTCCGTGTTGTGCTGTTATAGGAAAATAATCAACAACGGTCACTTCTGTTATCCCTACTGTCACCGTTTCTTCCCTGGAGTTGAAATTTCTGCTTGAACAGCACGTCTGAAAAGTGTCCACCATAACCCTGCTTAAGCTGTTACTATAGAAACGGTGTTGTGGCCTGTCAGAAGGAGCGCATTGATATAAACCAGTGATTTGGTGTTACAGAAATATAATCAATACCTTCTGATCAATCTCTTTCTTCCTGTCCTTCTAAACGCTCCTTCCTTTTCGTCTTTAAGATCTAGAGAAGATAAATCTAAACTTGCTAGAAGTGATTAGGGGGCTGTTACACAACAGCGCCGAGAGACGATTGGTTGTAAGACAGCAGAGGCATGTGTGTGGGCCATGGCTGTTATTTTAGGGATAGGAGTGGGAAAACCTTCACCTTTCCTTCTTCGGGAGTTTCAAAATAAATCGAATCCCTTGCTTTCCATGTCAGGGATCATAACGATCTGAGATGTCGCGGTTCACTCTCCGACCCAGAGTGACTTGTGAAGAGCTGCTGAATAAAACAAGTGCGCTCTAATATTCCTGTCTACTGTGTGTCAACTGCACAAATTAGCATTTACTAGTGCGCCTGATTTATCCAAAACAGGGATGGACAGAAGAGCGAAGAAACTCTTTCAGAGGTTTAAATAGAAACGTAGGAATTGTCAGTGAAGGACGTCACTTAAATGGAGTTCACCAAGTAAAGAATGGTACGTTTCTGGGCATGCTGGTATAGCAATTAACGACAGGTATCCCTAGAAATTCCCCGTTTCCTTTCGACCGTAGTCGTTTCCTTTTAAACCTCTGTCCTTCTTTTTCCTTTTCCTCCTTCTGTCCTTTATAATGTCTTTAGAAATTCCTTCCTTTCATTCAAACATTCTCGCTAAACCATCAGTTCACTTCTTCCTTCCTCATTCTGAACAGTCTTCCTTCAGAGCTTCCTCACTTCCTGTTTCACTTCCTTCCTTCTTTCTGAACTTCTCTCCGATCCCTCCAAAGATCCCGCCTTCCATTCCATCCCTTGCTTCTAAACTTCACGTTATTCGAACGTCCTTCCTCATAGCTGAACTTTTAGTCCAGAAACGACCCAATACTTATTTATCTCTCAGTACGTATGAAATTTCCTCCTTCCTTCATAGAACATCCCGACTTCCTTCCTTCCGATTCATGTGACTATAACGTCTCTCCTAAATTCCTCATGAGTTTTCCTCATTGTGTCTTCCAGATGTTGTTCCATCCTTTATAATTTCCTTCAGAATGTCCCTACTTCCTTCCTTCTTCTCCAAATTCCCTTCCTAACTTTCAAACTTTCTTATCACCACTTCCGTTAAAACCTTCCCTCATTGAGAACTTCATCATTCTGAAGACTTTTCCTTCCTTCGGAGCTTCCTCACTTCCTTTTCTTTCTTCATCCTGTACTTCTTTCCTTCCTTCCAAATATCCTCCGTCTGAACTTCAAACATCACTCCTTCCTTATAGCAGAAACGTTAGTCCAGAAAGGAATGTATTGCTCACTACGTCTGTATTTTTCTCCTTCCTTCTTTCAAGCATCCTTCCTTCCTTCACCGTTCCTGTCTTCAGAGCTTCCTCGCATCCGTTTTTGACAGTGTTGCTTCATTTTGAGCTTCCTTCCCAATTTCTGAACATCCTTCCTTCCTTTCCTTCCTCTGAACTTCCTTGCAAATTTACTTCCTGATGGCGGATCTAGTTGTATTCCAGAGACGACTCAATAGGAAATTTTGATTGGTAGAAAAAAAAAACAACAGCAGTGGTGAGTGTTTTATGTTCAGATTTACTGCATTTGGACGATGATGATGATGGATGAAGTCCATGATGGTGCTACTGTAGAAGCTCACTTATCTGAGTGGTGGACTACATGGATTAATATTCTGGTAGTCGGGTCATAAAGCACTTTGATTCAACGATAAAACGAGATGTGTGGTGTAACGGCTCCCGGTGTGCTGGTGAAAGTGAAAGCGTGTTTGGCACCATTTCCTCTTTCGGTGTGAGAGGAGTAATGACGGCTGCCGAGGAAAAGCAATCTGCAAATTACACTTGTGGCCGAGACCGAGCGACCGACGTGCGTGTCGAAGGAATAAATTACAGCAGCGCTTCTTTAACCCTCCACTAAAATTAATAGACTGGAAGTACTACGCAAACCAACACTTACTGCACAATATTGAGTCAAGTGCAAAAGTTTGTACATCCTTAGGTCAAAATGAAGGTGAAAAAAGTGTAGAGATTTGGGTTTAACACATTCTTTTTTTTTTTTTGGTCAAATACTCTATATGTCGAGTAAGATAATATACATATTTCTTCATACACTGGCATTTTTCTTTCGATGTATAACAAACAAACAGCTATAGCGTAAGCTTTTAAGATACATGGTTGGGCTCAACACCTCTGTTTATATCCCTGACTCATTAGAAACCTCTTCCTGACTCATTACCCAAATTGGCCTCCGCAGTCATCTATACCTCTATACCTTAATACCTCAGGAATCAGTCTCAGAGCTGTACTCATCTGAGACAGAAAATAACAAATCCCTTGATTTCATTTCCATTTCCATGCTGCCTCAGGGCAGGTTTAGTGCAGGTTTAGCTTTAAAGTCATTCTCACAATAAGGGTCTGAGTAGGATGACGTTCATCTTCTGCTTTTCTTTCAATTCCTTTTCTTTCCTTTGTTTATTCTGTCCCCATGGTAGGAGTGTTTTAACAGTGCATAAAAATGTAACTGTTAACAAAGCCTGAACGTCTATTATTAATGATTTGGACATGCACACAATCAGTGTGTTTGGGTATGGAAGAGCATCATTCAAGCTTTACGGCTGTTTTCTGGTGTATCAGGGGCTTTTGTGAATTTTGCAAAGGAGCAGGATGTTTTATATTTTATCACCAAATTAGAGATGATCCGCGCTTTCAAATATACAATAACCCCAAACTGACATCCAAACCATTAGAGAAATGACATGAAATTACATTTCCCATTATTCTGGAGTTGACTAGTAATCACACCAACATCACGTTCAACACTGTTATCTGCGTGCAATGAAATGTGTGGCATCACTTTATTTTGAAGAAGAAGAAGAAGAAGAAGAAGAAAGATTATATCATGGAAGGGGATTCTGAATCCTTCAGAATATTTCCTGAAATAATTTTGACAGTTTGTATTGGGTTTTGATCTGTAAGGAATAAATCACTTTGGGAGTGCTGTTATAAGAAAATAATCATGGATGAGGTGGTGCTGTTGAGGCGGAGTTACGGCTACGATCCCAAAGCCGAGTAGCTTCCTGTAGCAGCGCATCACAGCTTTTGATGAATTTTATACCACAAGAAGATTTTTTTTATTTATTAACGAACAGCATGTCATGCTTTTTACATCAAGTTATGTTTAATGATGTTCCCTCGTTTCCTCTCACCTTTTTTCTCTCATGAAGACAAAAAACGTCGTGCCATGCTATAGAGAAAACACAAAGAGTAAGTTCCTTTGTCCCAAACGTTCAGTAAAGGTATGACTTTTTTCTCTGACCGAGAAAAAGGTGTCCAGAATTCGACCCTTTGTGGTGAAATAACACATTTCTCGTCATGGGTTCAGACTTTTGGGTTCTGCTGTACAGTATTCCTCCTTTTAACGCTGCTTTAAATGGATAGCAGGCTGAAAAGTTTGGTTTTGCTTCCCTCTTGTGGCTCGACGGAGGAATTGCAACATTAAAGGATATTTAAATACTTTGAACACACGCGCACGCGCACACACACACACACACACACAAAAAAAAGATAGTTGAGTGTACACGTTACAACAACAACAACAACAACAAAAAAAAATGATAAAAGGCGAAAAACTAATCAAGAAGAGTGACCTGAAAGTAATATAAATGTGTTTTTCTTACCGCTGTGAACCTTTCACGGACCTCCTGTTCTGTGACACGGATTTAATTAAAGTTTCCCACAGCTCTGTTCAAAATACACACCGCGTTCAGAAAGACGATAATTTGATTAGCCTATAAAAGTTTTGGAAGATGAAGTTTTGTTTCCGCCTGAAAGAAACGCTGCCGTTGCGTCATTTCCTGTTCCCGTCAGCGTAGTCAGGGAATCGCGCGCGCCAGAAAGGCTTTGGTTGCCGATTATAAATGGAAAATAGTCTCAGTTATAAATATGGATGCAAGTCCAGATTTCTTTTCAGTTTTTTTTGCCACATCATCATGAGCATATTTTACATTCTGCTTCTCAAGTCTTGCCATGACAAAATGACCGCGTGCTGCCATTTTCCCAATTAGATAAATTGGGGGTTCCATCACAATGAGGGGAAACAGTGAAACTCTGAACCTGAGCCAGGCTTCCTGCACTGATCCAAAAGTACAGGTGGAAGTTCTAGCCTTTTATTTTCCTTCAGGAGTCTTATCCTTCACGTTACACCACCATATAAACACTATAATGAAGGAACACGGTAACAGAAGCTCTCAACACTAATAGCTTATAAGATTTTTTCATTCTTTTCGAAGCCCTGTATCCACGGCCACATACTGCAGCATGATCACTAAGGTCTTCTGACCTGCTCCTTTTAGCAACAACAGGTAACTGCATATTCACAGTGGCTGAATCTACCCTCTCATCATTAGCATTTGAGGAGACAAACATTGTGTGTGTGTGTGTGTGTGTGTGTGTGTGTGTGTGCTGTATGCCGGCTTGATGTCTTTTATACACATCTATACACAGAGACATATTTGGAATGTTTTTTTGTTTTTTCTTTTGGTAAACAGTGATCAGGAAACAGAGACAATATGGAGACGCGGGAAGGGAATTTAGCATAGCGTAGCATGATTTTAGGTGGGAGGAAACCAGAGAACCCAGAGGAAATCCAATTATTTCGATTTTAATAATTAGTAACTATAGTTTCAGAACTGGTCATGAGGAATGCAAAAAATAAAATTAAGAACCAAAAAAAAAAGTACTGATGCAGACATCAAATAAAATGCAACAATAATAAAAAAAGTAATAAAAAAAATATGGTTTTAATAAAACAAGATTGACAACCTTATGTAATGTAAAAATATATTTATACCCTCATTTTAGAACATTTATCTCATTGAAGCATTTCTTAGCTTACAGATTTCCATTTTTATTCAGATGAGTTTCATCACTTATTTATATATTTAATTTAGACACAAATGCAATAATTTTTTCTACCATTTCACTGCAGTCTCCAGTGAGCATTCTCTCTCACACACCCACCCATGCCCTCTCACACACACACACACACACCCACTCATGCCCTCTCACACACACACACACACACACACACACACCCATGCCCTCACACACACACACCCACCCATGCCCTCTCACACACACACACACACACACACACCCATGCCCTCACACACACACACACACACACACACCCACACCCGCTCACACACACACACACACACACCCACACAGGCCCGCACTCTCCCAC
>JAQQZR010000038.1:27173227-27193740 GCA_030068235.1 Notoglanidium macrostoma | reverse complement strand
CACACAGAGACAGACAGACACACCTGTAAATGTGGCCATGAAGCCTCTAAAGTGGGTTCGTCCTCCTCTGGGTCGAACTCGTTACTGTCGCTGGGCGGAAGAGTGCGGAATATGTTGTAGGACACCTGAGAGAGAGAGAGAGAAAAGAAAACATTTTAAAATGTTCTATTATTTAAAAATACTTGTGTTGAAGAAGAATTTATCATCACACAGAAATGACTTGTCTAAATGGGAAGTTGAAATAAACCTTTTTTTAAGCGGACCTCGTAAAACACTTCAGATAGACTGCAAAATCTATTTCTTTAATTATAAAAAATTTGTTATACATCACATCACAAACGGTTTATTTGCATTTCAAATAAGAAACGAGTGCTCTCCTGAAGAACTCTTTCACAATGTTTCTAACAGTTGAGAAATATGCCTGATGTTTGGAATTATCCTTCGGGGGAAACTGGAATATTTAAAAAAACAATCATTTTGGCTGTATTTGATCTAAAAACATAATTTGTGTATGAGGAAATTATAGAATTCCTTGAAGGACAGATATAACCAGGAAAAAAAGGGTTGCCAATACTTAACTTAAAAAACAAACAAACAAACAAACAAAAAAAAACCGTTTTTATTGTTTACCAATAAATGCACTTAATTCCCCTCATATTTTGATAATGACGCTAATTAACCTCAAAAACATTTTGTTTTCAAAAATCTTAAAAAACAAAACACACAAAAAAAAAACCCCACGAAAGCCAAAGGGCGCCAATAACTCTGAAGTGTAGAGGCTCACCATTTTGACGACCTCGGGGTAGGCCTGCTCGGTGAGGTAGCCTCGGCTCACCGTCACGTAGTCCACCAGCTCGTTGAGCGTGGAGCGCTTGTACTCTTTCATCTTTAGGTCAGAGAGCGTGTCCATGAAGTCGAACACGGTGCAGCACTGCTGCAGCTTCTTCAGGAACAATTCCGGCTGCTCCTGAGCAGGGACGTCTGATATCACACACACACAAACACCACAGTTGATTATTTTCCAATAACAGCATGTCCTGTGTTTTACACCGCAGCCAATGATCACAGAACAATAGATTGTACGTTGCGTGCGTTCACAGTTAGATTTAAAGTTTACCAAACAAGTTCCTGTTATCACTTTCATTATAGCAGCTATAAACGGCCATTCCCTCACCTGCTTCTACTTTCAAGACAAAAACACGCAGCTTGTCACGTCACCGAGAAACCACAAAGCGTAAACTCCTCCGCTCTGAAGATGTCGGTGAGCTTGGCGTTACGAAGCGTGACTCCTTTTATAAACATACACTATATTTATATTATATTATATTATAATATTATATATTATAAACGTCTCCTTACGGAACACGTCACCACATCACACGCAAAATCATTTGACGTGGCGCATTCGCTGTACAAGTCCCTGAAGGAGAAGGAGCTGTTACTATGGAAACTATAACCTATAAAGAGCAAGTGCATTAGTATAAACCTTTGATTTATCAAAGTTGCTGTTACAGAAAATTAATCAACACCTTCTGACCAATCAGGATCCAGAGTCTAATATAATAATACGGTATCAGAGGACAATCTGCACATTCAGCGTTACTGCGGTGTGGAGAAAGACTCCCGCTTCTCTTTATAGTACGTTATGTGTTCTTGGGAAACGGATCTCTAGGAAGTGAAGAGACACACGTATAAAGTAACAACCATGTGCGCCCCACACACACACACACACACACACACACACACACACACACACACACACACACAGACAGACACAGACAGAGAGAGAGAGAGACAAGGCGCGAGAGAGAGAGAGAGAGAGAGAGAGAGAGAGAGAGAGAGAGGGAAAGCCCCCGAATCCGTAAATGGAGTAGTAATGGCTTTGGTTTACTGGTGGAAAGTCTGATGTGTGTGAAAATGAGTGTGTATCTGTGTGTGTGCGCGCATGTTTCGAAAGCAAGAAAGTGAACAAAATCTTCCGACAGGTGGAGTGTGAAATGGAAATGTGCTATACTTGTATAAGCCTTAACAATAGAATAATATAATGTCCTTTCATGATACAATACGTTAAGTTTTTATACTCATTTTAAATCCGAACTCATGTAACTGATGCCTGTGTGAATCAACACTCTGCAGTGACACACACACACACACACACACACACACACACACACACACACACACACACACACACACACACAGAGAAAATGGCAGCATAGTTCACATTCTTCTCATCAGAGGAGAAACTGATCCCTCACTCTCCTAATATACATGTTTTCGGTATTTCCTTCCACCTGATTGGCTCGGTGCCGCCCCTCCCGACCCTTAAACACGACTCGCCTGCTTGCACAGGAAGAGAGACGCTGCAAGCGACCAATCACAGACCTGACCCGGCATCCTTTCAGCACGCACCTGAGTATCTCTAACATCTCCAAACAAACAAACAAACCATGATGATGGGAACTTTTCTTTTTCACAAGAATCCAGTAACATGATTCAGAAGCTCGACGCCACAAAAGTGTACACAAACATATGAGATATCGCTCGGTAAGAGGAGTATCTGAAGTGGAGATGTTTGAACGTTTACATTAAAAGCAATGATTCAGAAATCCTATTAATGCTAATACGCAAATCCGAATCATTTTTAATTAATTTTAATTTTTAAAAAAATGCACCAGACTGATGAAACAACTGACAGAAAGAAAACAAAGAATATCAGCAGACACACGCTGGATTGATTTGCCCACCCTCCTGCCCTTCCCTCCCCACACCACCACCCTCCTACACACACACACACGCACACGCACGCACGCACGCTCACATACTCACCCTCCCGGTCTCTCCGTTATTCGTCTTTTCTTGTCGTCACACTCTATAAGGTTAAAGTTGGTCAGACTGGAAGCGAAGTGTTTAAACGTATAAACTCGGAGCGCAGTGTAGTGCGGGTGCATGTGTGTGTGCGTATGTGTGTGTAGATGTGTGTATGTACTGAAAGGAATCAGCAGTCAGGATCAGGTTACCAGGCACAGCTGACCCCACGGAAACTATGGCTGGGTGGAGAGAGGGGAGGGCCTGGCTGAAATGCAATGACACCCCCCGCCACACACACACACACACACCTTCCTTTCTGCCTTCAGTTCTATTTTCTGCACTACTCATTTTAAACTTTCTGCCCTTGAGGTCAGAGATAGTGCATGCGAGCGAGAGCGAGACAGAGCGAGAGAGAGAGAGACAGAGCGAGAGAGAGAGAGACAGAGCGAGAGAGAGAGAGACAGAGCGAAAGCGCACGCGAGAGACGATTCTCTCTCAGCCGTGTCACTACCTACAACTGCATCTTACGACACAATCATGTGCTGCCCAATGACAAGTGCCTAATGCTAACAAGTAAGGAATAGAACGCTCCACGTCATGCTGTTACGGAAAAATAATCAACGCCAGGTTGGCATTAATAGCCCCTTTCACACGACCTGTTTATGGCTGGAATCTCGCGCCTTTATTCCGACTCGCCGTTGTGTGTAAAATGTCCGAATCGGGAATCTGTTCCTCCTCTGAGCCGGAGCGATGGTTATTCACAGAGCCGGATCCGACGCTTGTGTAAAAGGAACGCGTCGTCGTGGCGGGGTGACGGGTTTGACATTTCTGAGACGAGCGGGAATTTAAACGTCCGTCTTTCTGCCTCGACTCACTTCCCACTTCTTTTCAGCTTCCCCTGATCGTATTCCTGATCGCACGAACTCGCTGCTCAGCAACTCTGTTTAAAGAGCGGTGTAAATGTGCACGGCCACGGAAGCGCCTCGACACTCGGTTCACCCGCCGTCACGGTTAAAAGCAGTGTCGGAGTACTCGGGGCGCTCGTATTTTACAATGTTACACGTACCCTGGACGCCGGCACTCCACTGTGTTACACGTCACGGCTCTGGCTCCAGAACGCCAGTAAACAACCAAAACCGGCATAATGACACGTCGTCTTTACAGCAGTATTGTGGGATCTCAGTGTACAAAGGGCCACTGTTACTACCTGCACATTTCAACCACATACAAATTGCTGAAACGTGAGATTACAAGGCACGTCTGACGTACAAGTCCCGATGAATTACCACAGAAACAGCGAGCGAGCGAGCGAGCGAATGATTATGAGCCTGTGATTTGTCTTGCAGTGACACCTTTCCGACCAATCACGTGAGAGAATTTAACAGCACTGTTTGAATAAATAATGAGGCTTTATAGCTAACAAACTGCACGTCTAAACGAGGTCCGAGCCAAAAAGAGTTGCAGCTCCTTCACAAACGCTGCACTCGACTAAAACTCCTAACTCTGAATCGCTGTCCTTCAACTAGGTTAAAACCGAACACAACACACTCGGCGACGGCCTCGCCATCCCCTGGGTCCAGCAAGAGACATCAAACCAACATGGCCGCCCCCTGCTTCAGCAGCGAACAAAGGAGCGTTTTTTACTTTTCTAAAGGAGTTAAACTGCACGTACAAATATCTGCTTTCGATCAATCAACATACAGACATGTTACGCTAGAACACCAAGAAAAACACCGATCTCTCATCACAGCTAGTTGGCTAGACTTTTGCCAACAACGAACAAAGGCGCTCGTGTTTTTCGCCGCTTTGGAGCCCGAATGAAATACCACAATTCAGAATTCCGCACTTTAAGTCGAACGTAGTATTAGATTCAATTAAGGGGCGTGGCCTCAGGTCTGAAGATGGAGGTTCCCACGCACAGCTGGTGCTCCTGAGACTGAGCGTGTGAAGCGTGATGCTAAACTGGAAGGGATAACCAAGTCATTAGTTATCAACGTTAGCCAGCGCAAAACTAAAGAAAGAAGCGCGCGTTGACTGATTTGGGGAAAACACCGCTGCATGGTTTCTTTAACGAGTCTTCAAACACGTTTAGTTGGCAATCATAAATAAACTATGAATAAATAAACCAGCGTATAAATAATTAATTTAGCTCCCAGCCAAACACTAAAATCACTTAGTAACAGAAAGACAGACACATTTCAGCATCATTTAGAGAACATTAGATGATCTAATACTTGATGATGTCACCTGCTCGATTGTTAATCGCCTTCACCCCCCTGCTGGCTGGGAATCGGTACTATTAAGGCTTTGATCTAATCTGACCGTCACTGACCAGACGCAGGAACCCGTACTGTCCGTTTCACGCACACGGCTGCTCAATTAAAAGATCGGCCACACGCAGAGACCCGACAACCCCAGCGGCGCGGCGTTTCAATAATAAAACGCCCCGATACTGATCTGAATTAATAACGCCGCTCCTACACGCATCTGGGTAACGATGGCACTTTCTCCAGCGCACACGCAGAGCGCTGACCTTTCATTAGAAACTCAAAGCGGAGCCGTGAGCTGCTTAACGGGGCTCCTGCTGCCCTACCCATAATTCCTCAGTGAGGGACGGAGACTGAGAGGAGAAACTCCCCAGACGCAAGAGATATCATCAAGCGCCGTTATACACAAACGTCAGATATTCTGACAATCGAGAGCGCGAAAATATCTAATACCTCACCTATTTTCACAAACGTGCCTTGGAATATTTTTTAAGGTTTGTGTAGGTGAAACGTGCGGCAAGAATCCAGTAAAACGAGTCCCGTGACTCTGGGAAACGGCGCGTGGACACGGCGAGGACTTTCCCTCAGGAGCAGAAATTAGCTTTAATGACTAGCGCGTCACGATACGATAATACACTACATGATCTATATGAAAAAAAGATACCGCAATTATATAATATTTAAGGAAAGCAAAATTAAGTTCCGCAAAAACGATTTTTAAACAATTTTAAAGACGAGCGACGATGACGTGTATTCTGAGATGCCCAGATTAAATCGCTTTTTACCGCAGCGCTGCTGAATCCTGGATTCTGATTGGTCAGGTGCAACATATTGTTAACGCGCACATCTGTTATACGTCATCACAGGCACGCAGACGGCTTTGGAAAACACGCATAGTTGCAGACAAGGCGAAGTTTCCTGTTAGACGGGTTTTTATTGCTGAAGAAAGGAGTCTCCAGTGTCAGTGTCAGCGTCGGTGCTAAGGTTAGGGTTAGGGTCTGAGGTAAAGCGCTAACCTGGAGTTTCCAGCATTTTCAGGACAGAAGAGATTTGTTTTTACGGTGTGTGTGTGTGTGTGTGTGTGTGCGTGCGTTACCTTTGAGCAAAGGGAGGGGAGTGAGCTCGATGGGTTTGCCCTGAGAGCGGAACTGCGAGGAACTCTGCGAGCGCTTCTGCTTGGCCTTCCTGACCGATTTTCGGGAGAACCCGTCCACTTTGTCCACTGACGGTGGCGAGGTGGCTGCTGAGGACATAGCCCTGAAAGACACGGACAAAATAATACGTCACTAAATGCCTCGCTGAATCAGCCAAGCGGTTTGAGTACGAGGATGTCAGACCTGCTAACCCTGAAGAGACACAACGTCTGTCTGAATCACGGCAGAAATGAAAGGTTTGTTTTTCCTCGATGCAGATAATTATCCCAAAAACAGCCAAAAATAAAATGCAATGGCGGAGTGGAGCGCAGAGAATAAAGACCACGATTAAAACCCCTTTATTCATGGCTGCAGACGCGAACAAACCTTTACTGTGCGCATGAGGAACTCCCCAGAGTTGCGCAGAGAAACGCCTGCACTTCCTGTCCACCTTTTATTTTTCTCTCTCAGTCAGTACAAATCTTCAGAACACGTCACATTTCCAAAACACTGAGCGCTGGCCTTTTCCTCGGGTTCGTCAGTGAGCCAAAACACGCACCGGGTACGGTCCACGTTCCTGCATTTGGGTCGATTCCCGAACCGGAGCTTGACTGGAACCATCCCGACGTTACCTCGCCGAGACACGGGGCCGGCGCACAGCGGCACGTCTTCAAGTGGGAAAATGAGAGGAGATGATTACTCATGACGGATGAGGAGAAAGGGGCGGGGCTTCCAGGGCGTCGGCTAACATCGGGGAGTTCAGAAGACCTCCGCGGCCGTCCACGTTTATATGTCGATCTAACGTCTAACGTTTTCTGTGATGGGGGGGAAAAAAGAAAAACTGCATTTTTGTGTCATTTTGAATAATAACCGACCGTTAAATTTGCAGAGTGAAAACTGTCATTAGTTACTGACGTTATTTAGTTACAGGGCTGGGCAATGTGATGATGCAATACCGATATCATGATAAAGTACGCAACACGGCTAGAAGTACGGAAGGTTAGAAGTGGCCAGAACCAAAACAAAAAACAACAAAACAAAACCTCCTGAAATGTGGCCTTGTATAATCCGGAAAAAAGGTGACAAATCCTTTCAGTGAAAATGTGTTTAAACAAAGGCTGCATTTAAACCAGCGCCTCTTTTACACTCACAGCGAGTTCAAGATGGTAAATAATCGGAAACTGGATGTTTTTGTGCTTTTATGCAAAATCATGTCACTTATTTATCATTAATATTATTAACATCTTAAACTCATAATCATGACTCACTCGTAAGAACGACAGAACAAACGGCATGTTTGATTGGTGCTGTATTTAAATGTGTGTGTGTGTGTGTGCTGTCTTCCCACTGAAAATGAACGTAACGATGTGAACACGTCCGCCGTGCAGCCTCGCGCTGAAGGATCGTCTCTCACGCTACCAGACTTCCTGTTGACTTCCTACCAAGCTCTGAGTCACTCTCGCATACACGCTCGTCTCTTCTTCTCTCTCCTAATCCCTTCGCGCGTGCGAGTGCGCGCCTCGGAGACGTGATCCTTAACGCTTTGTGGCTATTCATCTGGGCGACTTCTCAAAATGCGAGCTTTAATTATTTCCCGTAAGCAACGACGATGCTTTATTTATTACAGCCATTTATTACACAGCGATGGACAAAGGGTTGCATCTTTAAACCGCCACGAGACGTTTAAATGACCTTCCGGACCTGAGCTGAAGAGACGCAGATAAAACAGTTTTGTGAAAAGTTTGTGTTTTGTCAGTTTATACACCATCCTCTGAGGGCGCGCATACTTTTGCACTCCACATTACATCCCTTACTGGCTAAGTAATCCCATATCTAGCAGATGCCATCTTTTCAGCCACGGTCCCGCACGTGACGCGCTGCTTGTGGGCGTGGCCTGCCCGGCGTTTCCATGACGATGAACAGCGACGGTAGCTTCTACAGCTACTCAAACTACGCGCTAATTTATCAGCGTGAAAATGTCCGTAATGTCTTTATACACGTTCGACAGGTCAGAAGTCTGACTTCGGATTCCTCGTGTCGCTCGTTTCGACAGCCGTCCAATCAGAACAGAGCTCATTTACATACCGCACTCTTAAAGGCACAGTAGCAAAACCGGCGTGTGTGATTCTGACGGATTAAGGAAGGTCTGGGTTTCTTTTAATCCCATAAAGCCGTAATATCTCACATGAACTTGTTGGTAAATAACATGTTGGTGCCTGTGAAGAGGCAGCGTGTGTGACGATAAAGTTGCTGCTTGTGCGCTTTATTGTTCCTGATATATTGCATGTAGGTCTTTTGTTAACTCGGTTGTACGAAGCGTACGTTTACTTGGCAGCAGATTAAAGCGCTCAGAAACAATTCAGACAGGATGGCTAATGTTTGATTTGCTTAAGAAAGGCAAGGCTGTGCATTATTCCTCACTTTTACTTTGTACCCACTTAAAAAAAATTTAATAAATAGTGGCGTGGAAAAACCCGAGAGCTTCTATTTTGTTTACATTCGATCTGAAATTCCGTTTAGTTTTAATTTAGTTCGTTACAGCAGTGCCTTCATTAGTTTAAGTTTATTTCTTTTTCGTTTTTTTTTTTTTTTTAAGCACACTTTCGGTTTTAGTCATTTTATTTAAGGACAAAAAACGTCAAGGATTAGTGCAGCGTGAATGATCTATCGATTAAAATGTGGCCACGGTTTCATTTAAACGAGCGAACGGAGGATGAAGGAGCGGTCACTGCGTATATATTTTTCTTTTCGGGTCACGAACGTGCAACATTTATTCATTTTAATTCACCGTGTATGTGCTTGTACACGAAACAGGAAAATATCCCATACAGGAACATTTTATACTACAATACGTACTGTACACGTTTCCTCCCCGACACGTGACACCGCCATCATCGGGATGAATAAAAACCTACGTTCTGCAGAAAGGTGTCGGTTGAGAAATCACAGTGTGCAGAGTTTCTGTAGAACAGCCCTCGAGCTCACCAAGCTGTTGCCAAATCATTACAGGAGGTTCTGTTTTACAATCGCGCTGTACACTTCCTGGATTGCCCTGACACAGATATGAGTCACAAAGTCACAGCTGGAGCATCTCCACCAGGCACGGGGACGCCGGCGACGCAACTACGCCGTATTCTTGTGCGTTTCACGAGACGCCGCGCTGTACGACGGCGGCCATTTTGAGTGCTAGCGCGTCTGTGCCTCGTTAAGAAAATACATTTTCGTTTGTTACGACGTTAATCGACAGCGCTTCACTACATATAACACACCCTCACTAAGCAGCAGCCACGCGGATCACGTCGCCGTCATGCCGTCTTGCAGCTCGTCACGCGAAAACCGGGAGGTTAGTTAGTTAGCTAGCGGATACGGACTCAGCGACGGGTTTATTCTGTCTGTCTTTTATACAGAAATTCGGTCTTCTTTTTAATAATTATAAAAAATAGCCTTTTATTTGTAAAAAAAAACAAAACAAAAACGTAAACAAAATGTAAAGAACAAATCAGTCAAGCGTGCAATTATTTAAAAAAAAAAAAAAAAAAAAAAAAAAATAATTAAGAATAATCAATGACCTGTATTATGACACACACACACACACACACACACAAGAAAGATATCACGTGACAAAATTAATCACAATATCGGTATTATACGGTCATATCGCCGAGACAGAAGAAACTAATACCAACATTACATACTCGTGCACTCCATTTATTCGTTCCTATCAAATGCACTATTTAACAGTGAATATTGGAATATGAGCTCCTGCTCCTCTGCATGCTCTCGAACAGGATCAGCTCAGCGTCGGCGATGCCTCGTGGTGGATTTGCATGCAACGCTGCTTGTGGTTATTGTGCATTGTGTCTAAATATAGTCCAGACTTTGAATAACAAACTTTATCACAACAGCATGGGACGTTCGCAGGCCTTCAGCTCCGCGTGTACGACCGGGCCGCTGGAGCAGGATCAGTTAACGCCGGGATTAATCTTAACGTCTGGATCTTTCCGATTGATGCCAGAAAATGAGGCTCCTGAGCTGAGCTTCAGCACGATGGGCTTTTTCAGAGCAAGACAAGGGGTAAAAAAAAAAAACAACACGTCCCAGCATCCTGCAAAATGTCAGTGATTGGTTGACTGAAATGTCAATCAAACAGACTGTTCCAGTGAAAGGAGGCGGGTCTTTACCACGTCCAGTGATCAAACGTAGCAAATCATTGCAAAAGCTAAAAGTCCGGTTTGTGATAACACCACAGAATATTCAACACACATTATTATCACAAACGCATTCTTATACTCATCAGAATTCCTTCCGTCTAAAAAGGAACTTCGGGTAGCTGTGCGCGTCTAGTGTTTCCTGGCAGTGGGAGGAGCTTAGCTGTCCATCAAACAAAAGGGCGGGGCTGCAAGCAGCTTTGATTTGAGGATGCTGTCGTTTCTGTAGGCGTGTCTGAGGATAACTGCATGCGATCGCATCATCCGAATGACACATCTAAAACACATCGATTTCAAAGCATGACTCAAGCCCTTGGAGTTTTACTCAGAAACACGGACCGCTTATGTGTGATCCGAGCTGTGTGTGTGTGGAGTTTCGCACGCTCTCGTCTGGGTTTCTTCCTTCTTTCCTCCGACCTCCCAAAAACACGCCATCAGCTCGACTGGTGACTAAATAAAATGAGCGATTTGCTACAGGGAGGAGAGCAAAGCCCAAACACACGGCTGTTTCATTAAATGCTCCGAAACGATAAAGGACAGTTTGAGGTCTTGATCACGAGCTTCTTGAGATTTACACACAAAGCGTTATCCGCAAAAACAGACTAGTGAAGAACCGCGATATAAACAAAACCTCTGCATGTTCATGTAAGGAAAATGACCATCTTAAAGGAGCAGTCGAGAGGTGTGCGTGGCTGCGGAGTGCAAACCGGCTGTAAACTTTCAGCTTTATTAAACCCGACTCCGATTTTAAGCAGAGACGCAACAGTCCATCACACGAGCCTGGACGTCATGGCGACGGACATCCGAGACCGAGGCTTCAGCCGCATCATCAAAACATCCCAAAATCGTGTCCGGATTCCACGGCAGCGCCAGATTATGATGAAGATCCTCCAACAACAGACTGACAATTAAAGAACATCACTACGTTCTGTTTACGTCATTAAGCAGCGAGACTGACTTTAGACGAGTGTCTGAGATTTCATCTCATTCTACTAGATATTCGTGCAAAACTTGTTTTAAGAGCTTCATCTGCACCAGCAAAACTGGGACAGAAACCGTACACAAAGCTGGATCTCAGGAAGAAATCAGACTGCAAGATTACATCAGGTAAGAAAGGAAAAGGAGGCGTGGCCACGTGGTGTCAGGCGCCACCCTGATGGCAACCTTTACCACCCCAACTCTGAACATCTAGCATTGCATTCATTTACACCCGAACAGTGAAGGAACTTCAGAGCAATATGAAGCTTTAATCTTTACTGTGCATTTTGCGCACATGACAGGAGAGTCGAGTTCCCTTTAAAGTAAAAACATCTTGAGATTTTTCAACACAGCGCAAAATTTTATACTGCATTATTACTGACGTATTTCCTTTTGAAATCAGAACGATGGCATATTGTACAGCGTTTGAAATGACGTGTTTCTGGAGTTGGATGTCCGGAAGTAGGGGTACAAAGACCGAGTTGCATTCATGATCGGTTTGAGCTCCGGCACTAAACATCTCCAAGCCGATAAACCGTAAAACCCACAGCTGATAAACTCTCAGAAAGAGAGAAGACGCACAACCATAAACACATGTTTACTGCCAATGAGCTCTACAGCGGAGCAAGACACACCCTAGTGGGCGGGACATACAGCTTCTAGAGAGCATTTTATTGGATGAACACAAGACCAGTACAGGATGAGTCTTGAAAAATATTTGATCATTCTCCAGTGAGTGATGGACGAAAAATAAAATCTCAAAAACTATTGTTTTTTTACATCTTAAAAACTACTATTGAATTGGTGCCCAGAACACTGAGATACAGGTACAACAAGCTTTAATTTTGCCAAAAAAGGCGGTTTAATTGGACTCTGCTATGGTTTCTGGGTCAAATCGAGACACTTCAGTGACTAAACAGGCCTGATTAACCGCACAAGCTTCCCTCACTGACTATTTTACACGGCAAAATCTCCTCAGGTCCAAGCCCAAACGCCCCACCGCTGCCTGTATAAGCGCACTACATAGTGTACATACATTCAGGCAATATGCACCCTACGTAGTGCACCTTGTGTCCATTTGGGATAAAAGTTAGACTTCTGCCATCTATCTAGGAAACAGAGCTCGAGCTACTGAGGCCTACACAGGCGATTAGCATTACTAGCAAACAGGAATCACAAAACGCGTTACAAGCACCACGAAACTATACTCATAATTATATTATTTAAGATCTTTCATGTCAGGTCATAATCATATAAGCTCCTAGACGCTTCCACGGACGTTTCGTTAGTTTTTAAATCCATCCTCGCGAGCTACACGAACAGCTAACTAGCTAGCCGGTTGCAATCATCGCTAGGGATCAAAACATTAGCTAGTCATTTCTTCTTTATTTTTTTTATAATTCGAGCGCTCATGAATAAAACAAAAAAAAAAGCACTTTCCTTCACCTGTATCTGATCACCGTGTTCATTTCGTTTACTAGAAAAAAAGAAACGTGATTTTTCTTAGCAGCCTTGCTAACTTGCTAGCATGCTAACCGAATTCCAGCTCGCGTCTTGCTAGCAAAGGAGCCGCAAAAGGAAACGAAAACAAGCAGCATACATACATAAATAAATAAATAAAACAAAACATTTTAAAAAGATAGAAGAGTGGCCAAGTTTGTTTGGTTTTTTTTTTTTTACCTTTTGATCCTCTGTGTTTCGGGGGAACGAAGGAGGTGATTAGGAGGAGTGATCCCGTACAAGCACTTATTTTTGCCTTTTTTTTTTAATTTATTTACTTTGCTTAAAAAATGTGTTCCCAATTCTGCTTAAATGTCCTGTTTGAAAGCAGACAAATGCAAAAACATATGCAATGTTGGCTTAAAAACTGCCAATCCTTAGAACATCTAGTGAAATAATCCTCCGTGTCCCATCAATGGATGCATTTAAAAAAAAAAAAGGAAAGAAAACAGAAAGATGCCGTTAAAATAAGCACATTTCCTGACGGTTGATAGAAATCCCGTGTGTTTAGCCGTGCTTTCCCGCTTATTCTTCCTTTTCCGATTGTTTTTCTAATTTGAATTTTATTTAGGGCGATTAAATCGTTTCACCCTATTGTCAATATTGCTGGGCTGAGTCCATGGCACACATAACACACACAGATAGGACTCAGCAGTGCTGGTTTGTGCGCCAGCCCATACTCCGCGCTGATTGGTCGGTTTAAAGATTCTCAGCGATACGATTGGACAAGGCGCTTGCCAATCATGAAAGAAAAAAAAGAATGCAGAATGAACATAGGTTGCCGAGTACAGGACGAGGGGGGAAAAAAACCACAGCTCTCTGCTGTCAACCGGCGAGAGGAAAAAAAAAGGTGGAAGAAAAATCAAATGTGGAATGAAGTTAGACTTGAAATGAGGCCACACCCACTGGTGTGCGATTCATTACAATGCGGTGCATTTTGTTCTGTTTTGTTCTCCCATACATTTGATTCGCTCTAGCATGAAAACGACACATACTTCAACATTTAGGTTTGACAAGAGATACTCACACTCACACTCACAAGAAGAATGAGTTTTACTTTCCTTTTTACCTGATTTACCTTGAGTGAATCTTATATCAATAGATCTTATATCAATAAGTTTTTGTGGAGTCGGATATGTGAATCGGCTCTTTTTGGAGTGCGAGTCATTGAGAGTCGACTCGCGCATACAACTCCTCTGGTAGTTTTTGTATGTATGTTTGTTTGGTTTTTTTATTTGTCTGCTTTGTTTTGTTTGTTTGTCTGTTTTTGGTAATCAATCAGCCAACTCCATTCTGAAACCGACGCTCGTGAGGTGCTGGATGATGACTAACACACACTATTCATGGCAAAAAAAAAAAGAGCTCTAGTATGTAACTGTAATCCTACAATGAGGTAGAAGTGTTTAAAAAAGTGCAGCATGTATTAAACACAGTGCTTACTAACACACACACACACACACAAAACCAAATCAGTACCATATGCTACAGTAACATGTGAGGAGTAAAACTCTTGGGCACGTGCTTTAACAGGATAATAATCAATGACAAAAAGCTGAGTCGGGATTACTTCCCTGTAACAGCGTATCCTCTTACACCACTGCTGGCATTTTTTATTTATTAAAGAAACACACATACTTTTTATCCGTTCATAGTTATATCTTACTTTCAACCAAACCAATCAGTACAGAGCACAGGATTCATTTTAATTTACCAATTTGGATGTTTCTCTCTAACAATACACAAATAACTATAAAGGGACTTTCCTAATTTGCTTGCTGGAGCACTTTTAGTGCAGTCGCTTTGGTAGAAAGATTTGCTATGTTGTTATATTTTATAGCTGGGAGGTAAAATTGGCTTACTTAATAAACAATTTATAATCCTGCAGTAGGGTTTCTTTTTGTGGTATTTCAAATCGCACACACATGCAAAAGTGATGTGATGGGTGAATTAACACTGTGTGCAACTGGAATAAAATACAAAGCGTCAGAACAATGTTACGTTTTAAATAGTGTGCGCTTGAATAATTACAATAACCGAGTGAGTTTTTGAAAGCTGAGGAAAGTAGCCGATGTTTGCACACGCCACATGAAAGATTACAAAGTTAAAAAAAAAAAAAGCCATTTTCTATAGAATGTTTTATTAAAATATATTTTAAAACCATCATCTTCCACAGAAAGGATGAACATTAAAATGTATGCTTTTTCTCTTTTTTCAGTGCCTGCTTCCTGTGAGATTGTGCTTTAAGTTGCATGGACGACACGCTCTTTAAGTTGTCTTTCTTCCCCACGCTGATCTCCTCGGCTCCCGCCTTCCACTGCAGCAGCTGGCCGTCCTCCCCGCCCGTCAGCAGGGCCCCGCCCACCGCATCCCACTGGAAACACCTGACCGTGGATGAATGGCCACCACTCAGTGACTTCATCAGCTTCAGTTCACTGCCACTGCAGTCCAGCAGGTGGAGCTCTCCGCTGTGGGATCCGCCCACCACGACCAGGCCATCTGTTTCTTCCAGCCACGCTCCGCCAACAAAGTAGTCCAGGGAAGTTCCCTCGGGTAAAGAGACGAGGGTCCGAGCGTCCAAGGAACTGAAGAGCGTGAACGAGTCGTCGCTGTCAAGCCGAGACAAATCCCACAGATGGAGGCCTTCGTCGTGAGTCAAACACAGCAGCTGGTCCTGAGTTTTACCTAAAAACCAAAGCAAACCAGATTAATTGTGGTGAGTTTTCGTCATGTTCCACATCCTTCTGTCCAATACAATTATAAGTAATGTGAACAGACGACGTGCAGGCCCTGCACGCTTCCACTACTGGAGCCGCAGTTCGGGAGCCAATCCCAAAAATGACCTAACCTTTCATTAGGGTTTATCACCATTACGACGTGCTCAAGAATTTAAATACAGAACATAATTTATATGAAAACCATCAAAATGAATATTAAATTTTCCATATTTCATAAATATTAAGCCAAGAAAACTATTGCTTCTTCAATGACGCGTTCAGAATAAGTTACTGAAATATTCCCGACGGCCGTACATGTCGTCAATACGGTGCAAAATATTTTAATATCTTTCTGTAATGCCACACTTGAGTGTTGAGCTGAACTGTGAAGCTCTGGCTTCTATAAATGGGAAATAAAACGAATGATACGAAGCAATCAGATCAGGGAGGCTGTTCATTTATAAACGTCCCATTCCAGCACTGGAATGTGTTTTATCGGCATGACTTTGGAGGACACGCTGAAGGGAAAGGATGGATTTGATTCAACACGAATTATCTTTGACAAAAATGATTGACTACATATTTCAGAATGGTAATATGAGTGAAACATGCTGAAAGACTACGTGAGTTCAGTCATCAAAGCAGTACTGTAATACTGACAGTAGCCTCAGTGGGCGTGGCTTATTACACTAATGAGTGTGTTTGATTAACCTGCCTCTATGCAAGAGTCCTGGCTCGAGCACTCAACAGCATAGATGGAGAAACTCAGGACTGCTCAATGGGAGATGCGCAAATCGGCCTAATTATAGAGTTTGGCATGAGGCCACTTAAAGCGTAAACAATAATGTGAAGAGCGCAGCAAGGCACGTAAAACTTGCATATAGTCTGCAGGACCGTTCGAGGCTGCCCACCTGACCAACAGAGGGCGCTGGCGGAGGAGTCGCAGTTGCACGTGGTGACGAGGGCGTCGTCTTCTTCTCCCAAACTCAAATCGAACACGTTCACCAGGCCGTCTGTGGAACCAGACGCCAGCCTGTCCGCCTGCTTTGGGTGGAATCGCACTGCTGTGATGTCATCACTGTGCGACTCCGAGTACACCCCCAGCAGCCCGTCCCTTTTGGCTCCACCTCCCGTCGTCCGCGAGTCCCAGAAAACCAGAAAGCTGTCATCGCCCAGCTGCTCGGTGCCGGCGCACACCACCGTGCCGTTACAGCTCACGTCGAACGAGCAGTACGAGTGATCCGGATCGCTCCCGAACGCTCGGACCGCCGAGGAACCGGGCCGACGCACGTCCCAGCATCGCAGCGTCCCGTCGGAAGAGCCGGTGAAGAGCAGATCGGGCGAAGACGGAGAAAAACGAACCCCGAACACGGCCCCCGTGTGGCCCTGATATTCTCCCAGAACTCGGAGGGTCTCTTTAGCGTGCAGGCGAACAGCATGATTGGAACAGGACACAGCGATGAGGTCTACGGGTGAAAGGGTTAAGTCCAGGATGTAGGAAGGCTCATCTGGCTGCAAGCGTCTGGAGATTGACAGCGCCTTGAAGGTGTCTTCAAGGGAATCCATGAGAGTGGAGTATCATTACTGGCATTCTCTTTAAAAAAAACAACAAAAAAAACCAACTTAAATGGTTAATTAAACCTGATGTCATCAAACATTCATAGAAATCTGAATTGAATTTTTAGCCCTGCCCTTAACCCTAAGTTTAGTGCAGCCACTTAACACAGACGAGCGGAGAGATACACCCAGTGAAACGTCGCAGTGAGGTCACAGGACATATCAGCAGTCTTGGAACGCTGCTTGGCCAATCAGATTGGACCTAACTGCTGTATGATATAGAAACATTATTTTGTTAAAAAGTAAATGCCTACATAGTGAATATTTAGGACAGAAATCTATAGCCAGAAATGTTGAGAGTTTTATTTGTTATAAACCTTTAAAGCTACGTATACAGGTAGAACGAAGAAGATTTTTTTGGATTAATGACACAAAATGTCCTCTCATTCTCTGTAATATTAAAACTCAACAGCATGTTACATTAAACTTAGCTGCCTTGATGGTTTTAAGCTCCGCCCACTTCACAATCACAACGTCATATATCCCTGAAAAGCTTGTTTCCTGACATGCGTCCATTTATATGTCATTATAATATAGACCTTTCTATAAACCTTATAAACCACACTGACCAGAGTGGAAACACTTCAATACAGTGTGTTTTTATATCCGACTGAATAAAAAACAGGGTTTTCTCACCTCATGAAGTTGTACACATAAATAAAATGATAATGAAAATGATTAATAACATTTACAGATAGATAGACAAACAGATAGATAGATAGATACATACATTCATATGTACATATATACATAAACAAATCAGCTACATGTCTACGACTTTATAGCGAATATAAGAATTTATACCAAATATATATTTACCAAAATGTTTTTTGAATGATGAAAACAACAATAACAACGATAACAAGAAAAGCCCACCTCTAAAAACGCTAACGCTGCCTGTCAAATAATCTCAAATAACGCAGGGAATAAAGTCACGACTCTATATTTGCCACTTCCGCTTCCTGTGCAACACGATTAACCGCTCGACGCGAAACACGAGATGCCGCACTAGGAATTGGTTCCGCGCGGACGCTATTAAAAAAAAACAACAACTTTATTTATGACTACAAGCAGGTTTAAACTGTGACTGTGAACTGAGAGAAAACAAAAAAAATAAATCAGAACTGTGATCAAAAAGGCAGAATTATGAGGAAAAACGTGAGAATTTTGAGAAAAAAAATCAGAACTGTGAGGAAAAAGTAAGAACTCTGAGGAAAAAGGTCAGAGGTCTGACTTTCCCCCAGAATTCTGACTTTAAAAAAAAAAATATATATATATATTCTAACTTTTTTTTAATCAGAATTCTCTGAAATTTATTTCACATGGACTTTATCCTCTTCCGTAGAGGGTAGGATTTACATATTGTGATAAAATACGTAATGTATTAAAGAGCTTGTGTGCTGTTTTACAGCTGAAGACCTGCTTGACTTTACTCAAATCAGGCAGCTGCAATAGAGAGTCAATGAGAAGATCAATAGTTACTGTATTGTACTGTACGTACATACAGCATATGTCATCTATCTCTGCTAACCTTTTACATGAGAGTCACAAGACTCATGAAGCAGAAGTTGGTTTTGATGTTTCTGCAACAGTTTCCTCTTCTTGTTGCTTCCTTTTATACGCTTCTGGTATTTCATGGTTGTTGCGCTCTCTGTTGAAGATTGCATCAGGTAACCATGTGGAATGACAGTCCTGTTAATACTAGTGACGTTATATTGTGAACAACAAGTGCTCAACAGTGGAGAACATCTGAGAAAGAGAACCGAGTCCCATCTTGAGATTCATATTGTGAACAGCAAAAGCACCGAGGTCGTCTGGGGCTCGTTCCCTCTTTCAGGTCCACAGATTTACGAGAAGTTGTAATTTTTTTCCATTTTTTTGTATAAGATTTGTTCATTTTCATGTCATTTATTTATTTGTTTGTTTGTCTGTTTATTTCCCATGTTATATGATGAACATGTTTACTTGACTTGATTTGAGGGCCTAATGTGGAAATGCGGATGTAATTACGTACTAGATGCATATCATGTGAGAACATGTGATTCCACTAGTGGTAACAGCGTTACCATTTTAATATCGAATCATATACAGTGTGTTCTGATAACAGGTCATCCTTAAACATGAAATGAAATAACGTTACAAAAGTAAAATTAAAGAACAAACTCAAAGACTCAAGACTCATTCTTCAGGGACTTTAGACATTTTGTTACATGTGAAATACAAAAGTCAGAAGATGTCATTTTAAGATGAGATACATCAAGCAGCGAAGTCATTATGATTTATTGGATTATTGATTTGAAGTGTTAGAAATGGTAATGGTAAAAAATATGGTAATGGTGAAAGCTGGGCAATGTTTAAAATAAAATCCTACCTTGACAACATGTGACAATAAAATGGAAAAATCAGTTACAAATATGCTTTAATGTTTACATTTTTTGCTCAGATGCAAGCAGTTATTATACTCTTATTGAATGCTTAGACACTGAACATAAATAAAAATATCTACCTGTACTCTTTATTTTTACCTTAATTAAACGTTTACAGCTATCGTGTAATAAGAAGTGCTCTACAGAGAGAAACCTATCCTAAAACAGTTTTAAAGCTCTGCATTTAAATCAACATTATGAACTATCCAAATATATGCTCTAACAATGTAGCTAATATTTCCTGCTTTCCTAGTTAATAGACATCGTATAAGTACTTTCATTGTTTATACCGAACTATAGATTTCTTTATAAATATTTTATATAAAACGAAACCTCATAGATACACCCATGACTTTAAAATACATCAAGATTCTTGAGCACGTCTCCATCAGCCCTAACTCTCCAGCTCACTCTGACATTTTGACTCATTCCATTCGCTTTCATTTTTTGTTCAATCTGTGAAAAGAAAGACACAAGTGAATAAGATACAATTCAAATGCCAGTAAATAATAAATGAATGAAAGAATGAATAGTTATAGTAGCTATAAACACTCATTCCCTCACTAGAATCTCTCTTTTAAGTTAATAAGGCAAAAAAAAGCAGCTTTTCATGTGACTAAGAAACCATAAAGTGTAAACCTCTCTGTCCTGAAGATGTTGGAAAACCTACAGAAACATTACATCTGTATCCCTGACTGTTACAAAGTGCTGACACTGGAGACTCCTTCCTTAAAGGTTAAACCTCAAACGTTAATAATGTTATCACAATATCAATGCACGATGTACATTATACAGGATGGCAGCTAGCGCTGACGGGTCGTTCAGGTTCGTCTTTCCATCGGAAGAAAATTTCAGCATC
>JAQQZR010000038.1:27162757-27173127 GCA_030068235.1 Notoglanidium macrostoma | reverse complement strand
CACACACACACACACACACACACACACACACACACACACACACACACACACACACACACACACACACACAGCCCTGTTTCACCTTCTTGATTTGATTTATTGTACTACCTACATTTTTTACCTCATTTCTTTCTTCTTCTTATTTTTTTATTTTTATTTCTACTTTATTTTAATCTATTCTATTATATTTTACGTTATTGTTACTCTATTTGTTTTATTGAAACTGCCATTTCAACGCTTTAGCAATACTGTACATGTTTACGGTCATGCTAATAAAGCTCTTTGAATTGAATTGAATTGAATTGAGAGAGAGAAAGAGAGAGAGAGCTTATTAAAGTCATCTAAGTAGAGTAATAGAGTGTAAGCTCCGCCAGCGTGAGTAACCGCTGTGACTGCGCTGAGGCTGAGTAAAGTGGAGAGAGAGCCGCAGGACACGGAGTGCTTTTAAGTGAACCAGTTTATCAGGAACAGCAGAGGTTCTTATCTCTCCATGTCCCGATAAGTAAAGAGCCACTAAAAAAATCACAGTCTTGCACATTTAAATCGGCACACGTGGGAAAACAGGACGAGCCTCATTACTGCTGCTTCTCTATAGAACGTGAGCGTGTAGAAATGTGTCCAGAAGGCGCAGATCAGGCGCAGATCAGGCGCAGATCAGTTCCCAAACCCAGGGACTAAAACTCTGTCATTATATAACGTATAATAGTGTTACTGCTTCGAATCTCAATTCATCTTTCATCTCTAATCCGGAGTAAGCATAATGACCGACTGCCGTTCCCAAACAAACGGCGTCTTTATGGGGAGGTTTTACAAAACCAACAATAAAACGTAGGTGGGTCGCGTTTTTGACAAAGAAAGAGTCTGTTCTGTTCCGATGCAGACACCATGTTCTGCACCTTCTGTACGCTGTTAATACATTTTCTCCACTTAAACACAGAATGTAGGGAATAAAACTCAGGGTATTGAGCTGTTAGAGGCGGCGGCGGTGGGGTGCTGGGATGAAGCTGATTATTTAACCTATAACAGCACGTCCTGAAGTGTTTTCTCTCTCTTTGCCAACAACTGTGATTATTTATTAATGAGTCAACAACACATCGCATGTTTATCCCTATGTACTTACACGTATTGTTGCGAAACACCTTATTTCCTGTTATCACTTACGTTACAGTAGCCTCACCCTCACCAGTCTTTTCTTTCTTGTGACATTATTAAGAGAAAAAAAACCAGCTTGTCATGACTTTCCTGCGGTGGAAAACTTCATGACTGTTTCAAGTGCTGAAACTGGAGACTCTATTTCATGAATGTTAAAAAAAAAAAAAAAAGAAACCTTCACCACATCGATGACCACGTGTCTGTCTGTCATCACAAGCCCTTCTGAATGAGCTGTTGCTATAGAAACGATAACGCATTAGAACGAGCACACCTGCACACATCACGGCCATGTTTTAATCATTCATCCCCTTGTTTTAGTTCAATCGTGTCCAGGTCTTAATAATCTTTTCTTTTCGTGTCGTGAGCAGGGCTCCGTGTTAAACAGCTACTACACATACTAAAAATCTGATTATTGAGAGAGTTAAACAGACTTTTTTTCTGAAGAGTCCACGTTAAACCCGGAGTGTTCCGGTTATCTGATTATTTAACTGCATGTAAAGGCTTTCTGAAATAATCAGACTGTTTTGTAATTATGGATGAACTCTGTGTCTCTGCTAATACGGCATCACAGAGCATCTTTCTAATACCGACTAAACCCACGATGACATCACCGTGTGTCTCACAGCCATGACACGAAACCAGTTTAACAAAAGCGATTGCATCAAAGGGAATAGAATAACACACAAAAGAAACACAAAAACAGTAGTATTGGATCTCAGAAGGTAAGACGCTGTTGTTGTGCTGCTGGTGTTATCTATATCAAGGTCAAAATGTATACCGTTGCTATAACAACACTAAACACTGTTAAATATTATTAACACGACCTGTGAGTTTAATCCTGGCTTTTACTGTTACCGCAAAAACCATAAAGCACCTCATATTCATGAGTAACTGACGAATCGCCGAAACAAAAGCTACCATTTTTGCAGCCAGCAGGAAAGAGATTTACATTCGCAAATCGTCCGTGAACAAGTTGTGTGTGTGTGTGTGTGTGTGTGTGTGTGTGTGCGCATGCGAGCTTTGACGTGTCTGAATTTGCAAACATAATGAGATTTTATACGATGCTGTGACCTTGAGAGAATTCTTCTGTTAGTGTAAACATTGTCAAGATGACCTTGCTTGCTTCTACAAAAAAAAATAATAATAATAATAATAATAATAAAAGCTTATCTGTAAATGTAAATTATCTTAACAGCAATGCGTCACACCATGACCAACTTCCATTTTTTATGAGCAGTTTGGCACCGAGACAAACTAAACACTAGTAAAGAGCAGAAAGAAGAAGATAAGCATCGACATGTCAGGGGTTTAGAACTCCCGGAGTGTTAAGACGGAAATGGGTGTTGGTTTAAGGTTCTAGGTTGCAGAACGCGCCCCGTGCGGCGGAGGAAACACGGACTGAACGTGCTGAGTGACGAGAACTCTGGGTTCGTTAGGGCGGAGCTTCGAATTAAACATCATCTGTCAATCACACATGATCACATGACATCACTAATGGCCTTTCCTCTCACTTCATTGACTCTGCTTATGAAGATACTGGTTTTAACCGGAACCAGAACTGGTTAGAACCGGATATAGCTAGTGATGGCTTGACACAGCCATTAAAATGCGCTAATGTTAAACATTAAAATTTAAAATCAATGTCATAAAGTTAGAACATACAGCAGTTGCTACGGTAGACGGTTGCTACGTTATTTTAGATGGTTATTAGGGTGTTGCGAAGTCATTGCTATAGTACCCCAGGTGGTTGCTAGGTTGTTGCTATGGTATTGCAAGTGGTTGCTATGTCATACCAGGTGTTGTTCGATGGTTGCTAGGGTGAAACTAAGCAGTTGCTATAATAATTACGTAGCACCTAGCGTGCTACGGGTCGATACGGTGCTAGCGTACAAAGTGCGTCATGTATTTTCTGTGTCTTGTATTATTATTATTTTTTTTAAAGACTGACATTCTTAAAATTTCTCTTGTACTGTATTACATAACAGAACACTTTTTAAACTTGATTATTGTGCAAGTATAAATTGCGTAAACCACTACTCAAACTTTTGTAATAAGGGTGACTCGGGATAACAAGCTAGGTTAAATCAAAGTCATCAGTGTCCGACTGTTCGATTACAGGCGTATGTCAGTGGTTATTATTCGTCACGCTGAAGTCTAGAACAGGTGGAGTGATACCGCGAGTCCGAATATTCGATGAAGATCCTCTGACGATAGATCTATGATTACAGAAAATTACTACGTTCTTACTACGTAAAGAAAATGACAAGGTGAGAGTAAATCTGTTGATTACTACGATTTTTATCTGCGAAAGCACAACTGTAGAGTACACGCAGATTTTGGAATACGCAATCTGATTAAATATATCTGGCTCAGGGAAGGTTTGAAAATAATTTTTGCCTGCGCTGGATTTATGTTTGGTGAGGGATGGCAATGAATTATTTTCCCTGGTAGACCCAGTCTGTCCTGCACATGTTCGTGTTCCCTGGTGGGGATGTGCAGGACAGGGGGTTCTTCTCCAGGGCCCGGATGGGAACTTGTACAGCAGCCTTGCTTGGTCCTCACCTGCCAGCGGCTGTAGGTGAGCAGGAACAGTCCCAGCGGCACGGCGGTGCCGGACATGGCGTGTGTGGACGGCATGCTGTACTCAGAGTCGTAAAACACCTCCAGTTTGACCACGGGAGGCGAGGCGGGCCGCGGCCACCGCACCATATCCTTAGTGCACTGCCCCAGGTACATCACCCACACCCAGATCGCGATCAGGCGGCGCGCGACGTACGGGTCCACGTTCCAGGTAAGGAACGGGAAGAAGCTGATGTAGAACAGCTCGTTGCCCAGCTCCGTGCCCAGCGTGAACACGTAGTACAGGAACCGGTTCGTGATCACGAACTGGTGGCCCATGTCTCCCGTCAGCGAGTTCTTGCGCAGCGGCCCGCGCGCTTTTCCGTCCCTGCCGGACCCGTTATGAGACGGACGCGCGCGAGCGCTTTCTCCAGCTGTCCCATTCGCCGTCCCGTTCACCGCGCCTTTGACGTCCTGCTGTTTCCCTTGACCTTCCCGGCCCGGCTTCTTCCGCTGGTCTGCGTCCATCTTCTCACCATCTCCGCCGCCCGAGTCTCGCGCGTCGGCTTGGTTTCCGGTAAATATACCCCGCACACCGCACAGCTCCTGAAACCGGGCGACGTGCTGCGGGTCGTTCAACGAACTCAAGAGCCACGGTAAATCCGTTCTTAAAGCGCTTCCCATGTTTGTCAGACAAGCTACGCGGCTAAACGTGTCACCGAGTTGGATCAAAGAGAGCAGCGCTTGTTGTGTGCTAGCCGGCTTGTTTTGCTTTGTGTTTAGCTAGCTAGATTAGCGTACTCCATGACGGAATGTGGGCTTTTAGTTTTGAATAATATCACGCTCCAGAGCCGCTTCCCGAGCTAAAAAGAAAACAAGGCTGAACATCAAGAGACCAGGACGGCGGACCAAAACACCGTTATCTCACGCGTTGACTTGACTTGAACATCCGGTTACTGACAGATCATTTACGTAAAGTAACTAGCAGAAGCGGGAATGAGCACGTAGCGGCAAGTGTTACGCGCACGTAACATCGACGCACCGCGAGCGCGCATTTGAAACTGAACGCGCATACAAAACAGGAAGAGACGCAAGACATGAGAAGTAAACCTTACATATATTTTTATTTGTTTGAAATACCTGAAAAATAGACGGATTTTTTAATGCTACTTTAGTCTTTTGGCAGAATGTGATTCACATTTTTTAAAGAATATGGCAGTCTTTTTTTTTCTTTTTTTTTTCAAAAATAAATAATATAGGCTATTGAAATGTCCAAAAGATAGCACTTTGATAATCAGTTTTACACATTTATATACTTAAACAAAACCTTAAGAGTCACCTTACACATGTATATTTATACAAAAACACGTTTCAACTATTAAAAGCTAATAGTTGGCATTGCATGGCATAAAATATATTTATGTACTGCACACACACACACACACACACACGCACACAGCAAAATAATAACCAAGTCTGCACCAATGCTTTGTTTGTTTGTTTTTTACATTACATTAAATATATATATTTACAGACTAGAGACTTTTGCAATCAGTCTGCATTTGTGTTGTAAACTGAAACAGAAGTGAAAGAATAAATCTCACTGTTTAAGAATGATTTTGATATGTAAATATGTTAAGGCTGATTAACTGATGTCTGTAGCAAGAGTGCAATTAAACTGTTAGTAGAAAAAACAGACAGTATAAGAACAGCTAGAACGTTCCAAGGGCAAATGCTTTTAGCTCAACAAAATCTATAGATTCCTGCGTGAAAGGAATATCAGACCAAAATAACTTCTTGCCTCAAATGAAGCGTTCAACGTTGTTAGTGCCTGAAATCTAAAATCTGGAACTTTGCACAGAATGTGAGAAGCAAAACGTTGCCTGTACAATCACACTGGTGAACAGTAGAGGGCAGTAGAGCACTGTGAGTCATTTCCAATTCAGTTTCACAAACTACATAGTTTATCCTCACTCAAGAACATATCATACAGACCTCACATTGTATTTTATATATCATATTATATCATATATTATATTATATTAGATGATTTGCTTGGAAACCGTGGCTCATGTAGCAGAACAATATTCAGGCAGCAAACTTTACACTTTACATTTACTTACAGAGATACAAAGTGCATGGCTTTTTTTTAATCCCTGAAAAATGCTTAGCAAAAAAAAACAAAAAAAAGCAAAATAAAAGTTTATTTAGAGAGGCAGTTAGGCTCGAGTCTTCCTTTTTATGTGTAAAAAAGCAAACCCTGATATTCACAGACGCTTCTTGTTATCCATTTCTCTCTGCAAAAACACAGCTTCCATGTTTGATGCTGACAGTCTCTCTCTCTCGCTCTCTCTCTCTCACACACACACACACACACACACACACGCTGCACAGACACACACCTCCGCCTCCCTCCTACGCCATCATCACTGCTGGGTTTAAATGCCAGCTCTTAAGTACAACGGGATTTTAGCAGTTGTTATTAAGTGGGTAGAGAAAGATGGGTTGTCTGTGTTCAGGAGTCACCATGACCTTCAGTCTCTTCCTATCCAAGTAAAAAAGCCTCTCCTCTTCATCTTCTTTCTCTCCATTCCTCGGTCTGTCTCGGTCCCTCTGCCCATCGTCAGAGTGGATCTTGCGCAGCAGGTTGTTGATGAGAACGGCACGGCGCAGGAAGGCCTCGGGGTCGTCCAGGAAACGCAGCTTCTGCAGCGACAGGCGCAAAATGCAGCTGCGCTCCTCGCGTAAGATCAGGTGCTGCTCAGAGACACACAAACAGAGAGAGAGAGGGAGAAGGAGACACAAGGTGAGAGAGATTAAGAAGGAGAAAAAGAGAGGCAGAAACAGATAGTAAGAAAGATGAAGATCAAATGAATTAAGGGTGTGAGGTAGGCAGAGAAAGAACAAAGTGACAGCGAAGTGCGTGAAGTCGAGAAAGAAATCATGAGGAAACAAACAATGGGAATGTGAGATAGAGAGATAGAGAGAGAAGTAGGACAGGAATATTCAAGAGCAGAGAATGAGAAACAAAAGGAAAAAGAGAAGTAGATGGGTAAAGTGAAGACAGAAGGAGAGGTAGAGGGAGAATTTGAAGGAGTGAGTGGGAGAAAGCGTGAGACAGGTACCGAGATGAGAAATCAGAGCGTGAGAGAAAAAGTAAGAAGTCAGGTAACAAGAATAAATGAGAGGTAAAAGAAGAGAAATGATGGGAGGTAAAGAGCGAAAGAGAGGTAAGCACAGAAAGAGAAAAATAATTTAGATTTATTTTTGCAACCCTTAAATCACATACGTGTGATTATAATATGACATCATGTGAACGACATGTGATCACGAGTGAAAAAGAACTGTGTAAAATAACATAAAACTACATGTGAAAATATAAACACGTGTCCTCGCAGTGAATGACAGCGTGACTAGAGAGAGAAAGAAATGTAGGTGCTCTCACTTTTTGTAAATATCCATGTAGGCTTCCCTGGACATCCTCCTCTTCCGCATACTTCCTCTTAAAGTAGGCGACTTTCGACGTCGTTGATTGATAAGTGCACTCTCACTGGGAAGATCCTGACCACTGATAATAAACATAAGATGCAAGAGATAAGCCCATCGTGCATGTGTGGGTGAGGGTGTAAATGTGGCTGGCACCCCGCCCCTCAGGGATTACCAAACACTCATTATGTTATGTTTTGTAACAACGTCACTAATGAGAGGTGTGTGATTGGGACCGTGTTGTCACCAGAGGGTTGCGGAACACGTGCGAGCACACACACCTTTCTAACGACGGCCGTGTTCACCTGAGCATCGCTCCTGTATCTAACACACGCATGCCCTCTGAGCGCTGCGGTGAAAACAAAGACAGACAGACAGAAAGATGTTTATTGTTATAAGATGTTGGAGGTTTATAAAAATCTCAATCAAATTTCCCCTTAATGCAAATGTAAGCTCGTCTACATTTGCTAACAAAAAGCCCTAGTGTATGTCCGTGGATGAGATGACACATTCTTCCGTGAACTTGGGGTCAACTACATCTCCAATACTATAATATAAATACCTGAAACTAGCCCCAAAATGCTGGTGGTAAATGACAAAGCAGTGGCAATAGTTTAATTGTGTTCATTCACAGGTCACCTGACATTGCCTCCTGATGTCTGACTTCCTTTATAAACTAGGTACAGTCTTTGATTCTCATTCTTACCTGAATCGTTGTAATATTTGTATAGCTCCCACTACAACAGAAATGATTCTGTGAATTGTTGATACATTAGCTTAGCTTAGATACAGGTTAATGGAAACCTGGCTGCTGTCTGCCACTTACACGTCATCTTAGTTTTTGATTAGAATTTAATTAGATTTATCTTCTATTGTTTGCTCTAAAACCGGATCTCGACCACAGCAGATTTTTTTAAAGAGGCCAGCTCACCTTTCCCAGAATCCAATTCGTTGTTTTTGTTTACATATGGAGTAACCATACGGAAAAATTACTTTGACAAAATATCTTCAATTTCACGTCACAATTTGTGATCTGTGGACTAGGATGTCTCCGAATTGATTTTTCAAACATGACCCAGTGGAATATCGATGGCATTGAAAATGGCGACTTACCACGTAGAGTGTAGTGTCAAGGCAAAGCTAGCCCTTTTAAAGCCCCAATGAAAACAAAACTACCACCTGGGGATTTGTTCCAAAACCGTCCCGATTTGGCATAAAAGCCGTGATACCACCAAAACACCCTTTTTCTTTTGGTTCACAAAACTGAGGTTTGCAAATTTCACAGGTCAAAGTTCACCTACATGCAGTTGGTGTGAAACGAAACCAACCAAATGTCAGTCAAACAAACGTTAATGTTAGTCAAACGTTAACAAAGCAAACGCAGCTCTTTAACGTTCCCGTCCTTTCCCCTTCAGTGGATTGGCTTTTACACCAGACAAATTGTTTAACTGATTTTTACAGTCAAAACCACAATCACCACAGCATAAATTTTGGCACCTCTATGGAGTTGATTAGCCAAGATATATTTTTCTGTCTATAGTTTTGCAGAACATCTACCACAACATAGGTAGCAAGTAGCTAATGTTCAGATTTACATATCTGAATCATCACACCTGCCTCAAAACATCTTATGGTTCACCTTACCATAACAGTGTTCATAAAACTGTACAAAAAAAAAAAATGACACACAAAGTAAGTTGTTAAATTTTAAGTTTCACATAGAATTCTGAATTCAAATTTAGGCCACACCTCTTAGCAAAGATGCTAACAAGTGTCAGCGCTAGTAGAAAGCTAGGAAAAATCTAGAAGAATCACACACGCCTCGGTTTGTGGGTTATATTTATGAGCGAAATTGTGTCAGTATTATTATTTTTTTGACCCAGAAAAGTGGTACATAGTTAGAAATAAGCATGAACAGTTTTTTTTTTTAGCCTTAACCACAAATCAGATTCCCCCTCATCCGCATTGAACAGTTATAATGCCGAAATAATGTCTTAACTTCGATAATAAAACAAAGCTGTGATATACATTCGCCACGTCCTTACCTGCTTTAGCAAATTAGCAACCAGCAAATGAAAGAAATACATGGATTATCATAAAAATGTTCATTAATATCCGAATAACAGATAAGTGACGCTTTCAACGGCTTTAGAATTTTGTCACGCGCATTTTTTTTTTTAATTCACATGCAAACAAAGTTCCAAACAAACTGCAAGAGCATACCGCACAGCTTTAAATATCTCTGACAAATGTAGAAATCAAGCGTTATCGAGATGAGAATGATATGAAATCCTTTTGCCTGTACAACGATTATGCACGTGCCTACTTTGATAGACGTGTGAAATAGTGTGTGTTTATAGCTAAACGATGAATGAATGACACATTTGTATTACAAGTCCACTCCATGCTCTTAGACATGTAGGTATTAAAGTGATCTTCCTGTGGTAACAACTCTTTTTGACATTTGCATGAAGTTTCAATAGAGGCTGAATTAAATAAACGATTATGCACCAGGACCCAGCACCTACATGCAATGCATGCAAACTAGGCATGGGAAAAGTGTAATGTTTAGAATAAACATTGGAAAGCACTGCAAACGTCGACGGAGTGAATATGTTAAGATGAAATGATAGAAAAGATCACAGCAGGCAGTCAGACTCACCATTGTTTATAAGGATGTTGGAGAAAAAGCAACAAATCAGCAGAGCTTTGCTCTCACAATCCGGCTCAGTGGGTCATTATTACTAAAATGTCCCGGATGTAGACCCTTCAATACCCCGCTCCTGTGTCTGGTCCTGTCTGCGCCCCCGCGCGCGCGCTCGCGTGTGTGTGTGTGTGTGTGTGTGTGTGTGTGTGTGTGAGTGATGATCCCTTTTAACCAACCCTGTATAAAAATATCCCCCCAATCTCTCCGTTTTTCAACGCAAAGCGAGGGCACGCGCCTCTCGCCGCCTCCTGATTGGCCCTCACCGGAACAGCTGTTTCCCCGTCGCTAAGCAACGAGTCGCTAGGCAGCGATGACGCCACATCACGGTCCGTTTTCTTTCTCGCGACTGTCTCACGTGCTGCTGCTGCTAGGCTTCAAACACCCGCCCACTTCCCAAAACACACACACACACACACACACACACACACACACACACACACACACACACACACACACACACACACAC
>JAQQZR010000038.1:27150155-27161463 GCA_030068235.1 Notoglanidium macrostoma | reverse complement strand
CACACACACACACACACACACACACACACACACACACACACACACACACACACACACACACACACACACACGTTCCCATAAACACATTGGCACACAAGCACAGAAGTGTAAAGAAACACACATACATGTAACGCGTTGGCACCAATACAAATAAAACACACTTACACAGAAATATACAACACATGTATGTGCGTAGAGACACACGTTCATACGCAGACATGAACATATACATGAACACACACACATGCAAAGCATATGAACGCAAATATAAACATACACGAATAGATACACATATGCATGTACATACACATACATGCAAACATAAACACGCAAATACACAAAAATAAATAAACATATATGACACATAAACATATGCAGGTACGCACAAACAAAACACACTAATTCACATTTAAACACAAATAGACACCAAACTACACAACTATGTGTGCATCTACGTATGCACATATGCACACGCACACAAAAGTTGACACAACTTCGCACTAGTTTCGGAACCAGGACTGTTTGTTTAAAAAAAATATATAACTGCAAGTTTACTGATAGACAAAAATATATTTTTGCATACAAAAACACTGTAACATACACACACTTTCACATGCATCTATATTAACAGTGTTGAGTCAATGTTATAAGCGAGATCCAGTCACACACTGCATGCATGTGTAACACGCTGTAATCTATACATTAAACCCGGTTCTGCTCCGTAATCACAAACAAATACAGGCACTTCATATTCATGTACAGAGTTTAACATGCGTTATAAAATATTTCAGCTCGCTGCGGACAACATGGGTTTGATCCTCTGTGGATTCCAGACATGCAGAATAGCCGAGAGAAATTTCACGTAAGTGCAAAATGGTCAGTCTGTAAAACACTTAACAATGACGTCAGTTTTCATATTGTTACATCCGAAAGTTACAGCACAAGCCCATATGACATCATGGCATCTATGACAACGTAACACGATCATAAGTATATAAGAACTAGGCAGGTGATTATTTTTCCTATAATGTCACATCCAGAAGTGTTTTATTCCCTTTATACCACAGCGATTTGCAAACACTAATCATTTTTTATTCATTAAAGGACATTTTGTACTGCGTATTTAATGTTGTAGAAGTTAGCTCATGTCATCACTTACATTAAAGCAGCTATAAACAGTCATTCCCTTACCAGGCTCACTTTATTTTCACGCTTTATAGGTTAATAAGCCAAAAAAAAAAAAATACACAGCTCATATTACCCAGAAAGCACAAAAAAGTCCTCTGTCCTGAAAATACAGCTTTACACTGGAGACTCCTTCCATAAATGCTAATAAACATCGCTTGTTACTCTATTCTAGACATTTAAAGATTTCACTGACAACTATTGAACAGTCAACGTTAACAGTTTTGTATAACAGCGTTGTATAACGCATCGTCACCGCATATCTGCTGTCATACCGATTTTTTCCTCACACGCCCAGCAACAGCATACACAGCCCGGGCTCAAGTGAGTTAATCAGAAGCCGATAATTAAGCTTCCATTCATGCAATCAGGAGACTGCAATCAGTGTTTGAGCAGCGATAACGAGAGAGCGAGAGAGAGTGAACCCTCCGAATCGAGCTGTGCTGTGATGTCACTTCCTGGAGACAGAGATAAGAGGGCGCAATGAAAGCCGATTCCGAGTAAAGGACAGCTGGGGATGCTCAAAATGCAATCACTGATGGTGTATCGCTGCATGCGCTTCCACTTTATCGGCTTAACGATTCCTCTTTCGGTCTCTCGTCGTCCTAAAAGTTCAGTCTAAAGCACGAGGCAAAGCAGACTGAGAGCACTGGCATATACATATACAGTGCATGCTGTGATGAAACATCAGGAAACACCAGGATGGCGTACGGTTGCATATTTCAGTTGAATTTTCTCTGGTAGATTTTAAGCAAGGATCAAATCTTGCTTTTACGATGTATACTATGATACCAGAAATCCAACTGAATCATCAGCAAAGTTGGGCTTGTGTTCGGCGAAGGCTGCTGGACAACATGTTTTTTCATTTCAAATTTTAAACTTTCTATGTACCTCGAAGCATCTCTGTTTCCACTGTAATTTGGCCACTGCATAGATACAGGAATGTGGTTGCTATGGGTTGCTGGGTAAGTTTCCTCTTCTACCTCTTCATACGTGACCTTGAGCACCCAGGCATACAAAGCTTTGAGAAAATTACAGGTTTGTTAAGAATGAGAGAAAGAATAACACCGACGTGTATGAAATTTCAATAAAACCCGTCCACCATTTGTGCGTGCCTGCACAAACCTCTTGTCTGTTTTTAGCGGGATTACAAGCGGAAAGAAATTCAACGATTTAACGCTACACACTACTGAATTCAAAGCCATTTTAAAGCTTTTTTTTTTTCTTGCAAGTACAAATTGTGACAAGTCTGAGATCCCTAGCACTTACATGAATAACCAATCGTGCGAGTTTTTTTCCCTGTCTGCTTCATTCATCAATGCAAAGTTAGAATTTGTTGAAAAAAAGCAAATAAAATCAAACTCATGTAAATGACTGAACACTTGGAAAAATAAACTATTTTTAAAGAGTCTTGAATATGTTGAATTTATGGTGGTGGTGGCATGATGCTGTGGGGAATGTTTCTCACTGATTGGTTTTCACACTACAAAAAATTATGCTAGCATATGAAAAGTAACTCGTTAAGCTTACTCTATTGGGAAAATATTCCCAGTTATATATAAGTGCATATGATAACAATATATAATAAAATAAAATGTAAGAAAACAGGACATTTTCTCTGATTATTATGTTAAAATAGATTACGCTATCTACAATATATCAGCATAGCTAAATATTAACAATGTACCTATTTCAGATACGGAGCCATACTGACGTATCGTCAGAGCCCTACATCCAATTTAGCAAAAATATTTCTTCTTTTCTCTTTCGGCCCAAAGAGTGTCTGACTTTGGACTCCAAACTCAACTTTCTAACATTATTTTGAGATTCTGTTGTTTTTTTTAGTAAGGAGTGTATTAATAATATATTTGGGAGTCGCCATATATCGGGAAAATTAACACTTTTTAGCAAAATGTAACTTTAACTACAAACATCCGCCGATTTCAAAACATTGTTCTTTTGTCAAAGGCATTTATATAAAAGAAGTATGAAAAATTTTGGAAGTCATTTTACGAAACATTTTTAATTTCCTCCTATGTATGGAGATTTTTGGGACACCCAAAATTGTGCATGTGTGCGTATGTGTGCGTATGTGTGCGTATGTGTGCGTATGTGGGTGTCTTGCAGTCTCTCCATCCCCATGTGTGTGTTTGGCTCGTGGTCTTCCAGTGACGTCTTCTTCTTGCTCCACTTCAGACTATTCATCATAACAACACTTGATGGAAACCCACATCATCGTTCAGGTTTTCTCGGAAAACCAGCTGAACATTTTCCAGCTCAAACAAAACATCTGTTACACATGAACCTTTGGACTTTTTCCCTTCCCACTACGCTCTGTTTTATAGGCCAAGTGGCCGTAAGATCTCCAGATCCTGTGGCTTTTTTGCCAATCTGAATATATAACAAGACTGAGCTTGCAAGAAGATACAGAACGCAGAGCTGAAATGAATTTAAATTCAGTAGTGGTGCGCTGACAGGAAAACCTGAAATGGATTTTTTTGTACCATTACTGTTAATTATGTTCACTTTTTTAACAGTGTATATATATTTTAAATTTTTCCTGAACAAGTATGTTAATAAAATGTTAACTCAGAGCAGGTAACGATTCCAAGTTGTTGACAGTGTGTGAGCCATGACACTATAACAAGCTGTGTACTGCATATTTTCTGAAAAGTGATCATTCTTATTACAATTAAAATAAAATGTTATGTTGGGTTTCTGGTCAAAAGTAGAAATATTTATGTTGTTTAAGATTATTTGATAATAATAAAAGGATATTTTTGAGAATGACGTTTCCATAAGACTGTTGGTGTTTACCACATCGTTGTAAGCTTGAAAGAGGAACGGTGGCGATCAGATTATAATAGACGGAAATGCATTTTAATCAGTATTTCTTTTTGAAAAGACTGCCAATCATACACCATGTCTAAACCATGAGACCATAACAACCTTAGCCAAACCTCTGTGTAGGTTTGGTTGTATTTTGTTGCTTGGTTGCTTTTGTTCTGCTTGTATTATTGTAAATCATTATTGTTACCATTAAAAGCCCAACCCTGTTGATGCTGCTGGATTCCTGTCACTAGCGTTCTCCGTCTGTCCGTCTACGCCTCGAGGAGAGCGTGCCACCTGCACACCTGCTGGTTGCCGCTCTCCTTCATGTCCTGCCAGTGTAGAGACTCCTCCTCGCCGCTACTGTTCTGGCCCAGTGCCAGCCAGCCAATCATCTCCTTGCGCTTCATGTTGCGTCGGTTGTACACGGCCGCCATGAGCGTGACGTCGGAGAGCTGGAACAGCGCCACCTGGAACACGAACGTCTCCTTGAACACCGGGTTGGGATGTCCGCGCCGCACCGACGTCTTACATCGAGAGATCTCCTGACCCATGGAGTTGAGCAGAGTCAGCTTCGCGTACGTATCTACAAAGAGGATAACTTTACATTGTTGAAGTTGAAACCAACACACATGATAAGAGAGACTACATTCATACTCGCTTATTGTGGGCCATGTAGTCACTACTACTGTTGTGAGTGGTGTATGAGCTCTGATGAGACAAGACTATTATATAAAGCTAGTTAAACAAAAATTACACAAAACACTACGAAGTCTGAAAATTGCTTTGTGGCTACATGCACTCACCAGAGGCACCAACCATCACTGCTAAGCTTTATTTTATTTTGTAATATCGCCATACACATTACATCAAACATGACAGGATAAGATGAAACCAGTGTTGTAAGTTTTTCTTCCATTGTTTTTGCATGTCAAACTCCCAAAATAAATGGAAAATGACTGCAGGTGAGAACTACATATTATAGGATTCTTCCTAATATGGAATCATTCAGGATTTGTAGCTTCACCGTTTCATACCCGATTTGCAGAGAATTAAAAAAACGTTCATTTCTAATGTTGCTTGTGGCTTTGTCGCTGAAACCGTAGCTATTACATATTTGTTGCACACATATGTAAAGTGTAAAATATGTACATAGTAAAGTATTTTAAATATTTTAAATATTAAATATTAATATTAAGCTTCAACAGGTGCTGGGATGCTACAGTGACAATGAGCAATGATAAATAATTATGAAAAATATTATATTAACAATTACAATTCATATTTGGTCACCAAAGTTGTGATACTGGATTGTGGATAATGTACCCATAGTAGGCGTGTTCAGCAAAGTGTGGGAGTGGCTTTTTTCAGTGCGTATTCGTGTGTGTGTATGTGTATGTGTGTACCCGGGGGTCGGTTGAGCGCCAGGTTGCGGAAGTGGCTCCCTTTGATGACCTCGACGGAGAGGCGGCCGGTGGTGGGGTTGTAGGACAGACCGAGCAGCAGCTCAGGAACTCCACCGTGAGAGAGAGACTGGGTGAAGGTGGTGCTGTCAGGAGGAGCACTCACACACAGTTCAGCATCTAAAGCCTACAGAGAAAGACACAAAGATGTGTGGACTCAGTTTCTGGCAGCTGTAGCATGATATAAACACATTACACACAATAGTTATAAGAAAGGAGGAAAATCCTATCATTATATGTTATTCTTCCAAGACTCCTTTATCATTATCCATGAATGTTTAATGAACATAGTATAACAACACCCCCACACACACCTTCAGGTTGCTGCGAGGTTCAAGTACGAGCGTGACCTCGTGTCTCTCAGTGCTGAGTTTGTTAAGCGTATAGATGGTTTCTCCCATCATCCTCTCCCGGTTCATCTTGCCCAGAGCGTAGAGGCGGAAACGCAGTGCCGACGTGTTCAGCTCCGATGCTTCGAGTCGTGTGAAGCGGAACGTCTCTCCAAACCGCGGCGTCGATCCTTTCTGCACGGCCGTCTTGAAACGCTGTCGTTTTCCCGGGAGCAGCACCAGACGCACCTGCCACGTGTCCATGCCGCTCCGCGCTTTATCCGGGATGTCCTGTGCCATCACCACGGTGACCAGGAGCTTACAGGAGTCTGGACGGTAATTGAGGACGACCTCAAGGTCACCACATTTGGAAATTGGTGGGCGGAGCGATGAACTGGGGGGGCGGGGCTCTGAGATGGCACTGGCTGAACGTTCATGCTAATGAGAGAAAAGAAGAGGGACGTTACAACACAAATACACTCAGAGATACACACAGACTGTATTTCACAGATTGGAGCAGATGGAAACACACAAACACAAACACAGAGCTTGCTGCTAATGACACACACACACACACACACACACACACACACACACACACACACAGTCAGTGTTTCAGCTTTGAACAGATGGAAAGAGAGGAAGTTTCAGTTAGACAGAGAGCTCTGACTGAGAGCCGAATGTTAAAACACTGCACCAAGGAACGTTCAGGTTATCCAACATGGCCATTCCAGATGGTTACAAGGGTCAGATGCAGGGGGAAGTTTCCTTTATGTTTATAGATTATACAAAGGCTTTTTAATCTTTTGAACCCATAAAAACTAATGGGAGTGGGTGGGTTTACTCTGTAATGGCCAGGAGTAGGCGGATTTGACTCTTGTTTGGGCAGGAGTGGGTGGTGTTTACTCTTAAGCTTGTGGGACAAAGAAAGGACAGCACTGGACATGGTGAGGTCCTCACACTGCAATGTGCTTCAACTCCTGTCGAATTAAACAAGAAGGTTCTCTCTCTCTCACACACACACACACACACACACATACACACACACACACACACACACACAGAGCTCAACAGTGTTAGAAGAGCTCAGGCAGCATATTTGACACATGATGACTCATGAATATTCATCCTCAGTAATCATGATAACTTGATAAACTCATGAATATTCATGCCCAGGAGGCTGTTATACCATATTTCAGCTTGTACATCAGATCAGACACCAGAGCAGGAAACACACACACACACACACACACACACACACACACAGAAGGAGATAGAGATCACAGTGGCACTCAAGGGAATGGACAGATATTGTGTATATCTACATACAGTAAATAGCCAGAGAGTGAGACAGGCAGACAGACAGATGCTACAGACACACAAGCAGACAGATAATACAGGCATAGGCTACAGAACAATAGATGCAGGATACAGATGGATGCTAGAAAGACAGACAAACAGACAGACACAGATAGATGCTACAGATAGACAGACAGGGATGGATTTTACTAAAACTTCTGCCAGATGTTTGGACCCAACTGTGTACACACACACACACACACACACACACACACACACACACACACTCCCTCTCCAGTACCTCAGGGCTCCAGGTGGACGAGCTGTCTGTAGCCTCGTTGTAATCATACCCCTGATTATCCAGTGCCATGTCATTCTCTACGTGTGAGACAGGAGTCCGGCGTCCTGTGCTCCCCTGACGACTCCTCTGACCCCGGGACAGCGTCTCAGATCCCTGAGAGCCCACGGAGGACACGCGTCCTCGAAGAGACGAAGTGTCCGCCATACTGAGGTCTCTCTGGAACAGCGTTTCTGTTAGAGGATCCCTCTGTTCGGAAAGCGGGTCCTGAAAAGTTCTCCTGCTAACTCTATCTGCATCTACAGAGAAAAGCATGAAAACAGCCGTCACATCATGATGCTAAACATCAAAAATCCTGTTACTGTCTGAGGTAAAGAAGTACCACTTAAACATTTTACTAGCCTGTGTAACGTACGCCTAGCTCACCAATGTACTGTGCAAATGCTTGTTAGCTATTTTAGTCTGCAAGATCTGATTATTGCAGTAATATTTGTCGGAAACGTGCAAAAAATGTATCCACTTCTCCCCTACATGTTGCTTTAATCACCTGAAAAGGAAATAAATAAATAAATAAATAAATAGATAAATAAATAAATAAATCTGAATGAGCCGTGTTACAACGCTGACAGGATCATAAATGTTATGGAATGAAGCAGATTAAGATCGACATCGATGATTACTGCAGGCTTGATTACTTGAGTGCGTGGGGCTACACTGACCTTTTCGCAAACATTAAACATTTCATTTCAAAGGGCAAAAAAAAATGTTAATTGGATTTATGAATTACAGAAATGTCAGTGAGGAAAGCAAGTGAATGACCTAGCTGTGTGTTTTTTTACATTTTTTTTTATGAATGGACACTCTCTGAAAGAACAAAATGTTCCATTTGATCCACGTGAAGATACTTGTTACCGTGACGACCGAAGATCTGCGTCACCATGGAAATTGAAACAAGGCCGTTAGAACCGAAATTTCCGAGAAAAAAACTTCGGAAGCCGTGTTATAAAAAGAGAGACTCATTGACGTTGATCAGGAAGAGGCTGAAGCTCTGCAGGGCAACACATCATGGTCAAGACATCACACACTCTTAAAAGTCTTCTTCTTCTTCTTCTTATTGCAGTGCTTATAGGCTGTGCTTACTGGCTTATCTCATTCTGTTGTGCTTTTTTTTTTTATTTTAATTGTCTGTTATACCAATATTGTGTGTGTTGACCATCATGATGGTGTTAGTTTATCACAAAAACTCAGTGAAATGTAAAAAAAAAAAAAGGAAAGTAAAAGTAAAATAATAGATATCTATTCTGAAGTCAGGCCACTGTGATTGGGACACGCCCATGGCAGACAGGAAGCATTGAACAACTGATGGATATTTTGCTCCCGAAATTCATTGGGCTGTATTTACTTTTTGTACTTTCTGGAATATTTCATGTTATTCCTCAAATATCACAGCCAATGATTGAAACCTTTTTTATTCATTCTAGAATGAAATGTTCCATCCATGGCCAGGAATTTCTGTGTGGGAGGGGCATACTCTTTCTCCCCTGTCAATCACAGCAACACTAGCCAATCATGGGCGTCTGCGAGCTCAGGCATGCGGAAGAGGGCGGTTAGCGCTTTCCAATGCCGCCCTGTGATGCAGTTTCAAGTCTTTCACATGTCTCATGTGTTAACCTTCACCATCCCCAGCTGGTAGGTGATGTATTATAAGGGATCCATTTATCCATTAGTAAATGATTTTAAGACTGTTTTTAAGACTTTCCAATGTTGGAAATCTTACAGCTTTACCTCTGAATGTTTCAAGGCACTTATGCTGGAGACTCCTCTTTCATAAATGTTACATAACTTTATTTCACGACTAACAACAAAACTTTATTATAAGATTTGATAAGAGCATATGGAGCATCCGCCATACAATTTTATACAAGTTGTTGCTATAGAAATGATAAGCTATTAGAAAGTGTGCACTACTGTCAGAGCTGCTGTTATAATCTTTTCTATCTTCAAATCTAATAATTATCAAAAGAGGAGGACCAGAGGCAAGTTTATAGTTTGTAGATCATCAAGATATATCAAGGTATTATTATACCTGTATTCTATACATTAACAACTGTTGAGATATTGTTTAGAATGAGTTAATAAGTTGGTTTATGTTTGTCTCTACAGGGTTTGTTGACTTATTGATGTTTCACAAATCACTTGAAAAGCAAACAAGTCAGCTATCAGCAAGCACTTTTAAAGCGCTTACATCAATATGAGAAAACTGCTCATAACCATATGAGGGGATCATGAGCGGATCAAAAGCTCTCAACCAAAGGATGACTCCAAATAAATCAACAGCTTACGAAAGCAATCTGGATTCAAAGAGAAGGCCGTTCTCTCCAAACTGAACCCACATGCCAACCAAAGTACGGAGAGAGATGTTTCCAAGTGCCCCGGGTAAACACTGGTCATAGCGTAATGGTGGTCAACGAGCGTGATTCAACTGCTGGGAATATGTTAGACAGATGTGATCCGCATGGGAGAGCAGGAAGGAAACGCAAAGAAGAAAGGTAAATCCAAAACACAAGTTTAAACAGAAATACCACAAAGAAAAAGAAAGACTTTGGGGGGGGAATGTGTGGTGGAGAGATAAGTAAGGGGAAAAAAATTAAGCAGGTTTTTTTCTTCACTGGGAGTGTCAGGCACAGAGGCCACGCCTCCTTCATTAGGGAATGACAGGCACAGAGGCCACGCCTCCTTCAGTAGGGAATGACAGGCACAAAGGCCACGCCTCCTTCACTAGGCCTAAAAGGCACACAGGCCACGCCTCCTTCATCTGGGACTGACAGGCACAGAGGCCACGCCTCCTTCACTAGGCCTAAAAGGCACACAGGCCACGCCTCCTTCATTAGGGAATGACAGGCACAGAGGCCACGCCTCCTTCATCTGGGACTGAAAGACACAGAGGCCACGCCTCCTTCTGATGGTCCTTCATGACTGTGTCTATGTATTAATATGTACAACAAGCGTGTGGAAATATTTGTGTAACCTTCACAGTCTGACGGTTCAGTGCTGCCCTCCTCTTCCTGCTCGGGAAGAAGTCGTTCAAACTTGCGCTGTCGCCCTGGTGCACTCTGGGTAGTGGCCTCTGAGATCCCAGAGCGAAAACTCTGAGAACGCGAAACTGAGATCTCGAAGCGCTTCACGATCTCTTCTTCGCTGTCTGAAGAACTGGAGATCTCACCATCATCCCCGTAACTGTTCACTAGACACACACACACACACACACACACACACACAAGGAATGATGGAGAAACATCAAAAAGGAAGAACTTACATCATCAAATACATTTTACAGACCAGAGCTTTAAAATCTGAATGCTTCTGAAGCTCATAATATGCATTTAATTGTCTTTCTATCTATCTGTCCATCTTTCGATCTGTTTGTCAATCTATCTATCTGCCCATCTGTTTACTAGTTGTCTGTTCATCTGTCTATATATCTGTTTCATTGACAATAGTCTGTCTATCTGTTCATCCATCCATCCATGTAAACATAATCTGCACTTGCACATATGTACATAAACACACTATAAACCAAATCCAATAAATGCAAGGAAATGGTTCTTTTTCTGAGCTGCAGCGGTCGTCATGGTTATGCTTTTCTTACACTCGAGTGTTTTCTTCCCGTCCTTCTCATTTAACCCCCCTTACCACACACAAACATGTTCAGTTGCCATGGTAACTCTGCCTCATACCAAGCTGTTATTGACTGATTGGAGAAAACTGAGATCTTCATTTAACCTGAAGTGGCTTTTTAGAGCATGCAGCACACACCCTGCATTAGAAAGGGAATGTGTGTGTGTGTGTGTGTGTGTGTGTGTGTGTGTGTGTGTGTGTGTGTGTGTGTGTGTGTGTGTGTGTGT